>JAVSCE010009943.1:0-116904 GCA_032199065.1 Smutsia gigantea
GAAGGCTTCAGGAAAGAAGATGCCAGGTCAGTAAAAGCCATCAAAAAGTTAGCTCTGTCCAAAGTTGGAATGACCCACCAGAGGAGGCAATAAGCACCAGTCCCTGCAGGCAGACACACAGAAGCTGAAGGAAAATGAATCAGAGTCCTTAGGAATCCTTGCAGAGCCTAAAGCACAGAGTGACAGGCAGACAAGATTAAGCCCAGATACTCCAGGTATGAAAACAGCACAGGAGAATGGTTAAAAGAATGAATTCTGGAGCCCAAGTTCAAGCCCTGGCCCTTGCTTAACTAGCTGTATGACCTTGAGCAAGCTACCTAACCTCTCTGTGAAACAGAGTGGAGCCACCCCACTCTGGGGAACCGCCCTCCCCCTCTGCCATCCTCGGATGCAGGGAATGCCTGGGTGTGATGTTCCCCCTGGTGGGGGCTAGTGTAAGGCTGGCCCTCCTTTGTGTCTTCTCTAGGCCTATTAGGCAAGAGTCAGGAACAGCCCCTGGCTGGCCCTGTGGTGACTCAGGGTTCTTTAGAAGCAGGGGTTTTTCAGAGATGCCAAGTCTAGGGCCTAAAAGGCAGTGGGGATGGTTAAGTGTGGGTACCACGGAGTCCATGCATCTGCCAGTGCTGGCTGTTTCACAAACACTGCTGAGGCAGTGTCCCCGGCCTGGATGAGACACAGGGATGCAGGTGGAAGACCTGTGCCCCTGCCCTCAGGATACACAGCACAGGGACAGAGATAAGTCCTCTGAGCTTGATGTGATGGGCCTGTGCCCTGGGCAGCAGGCAGGCACTGCACCTGTGGGCAGAGACCAGGAAGAGGGTCCAGAAAGTCTTCATGGAGGATGCGACATGAGCTGAATGTTAGCAAAGGAGTTGCTGGGGTGAAAGGCGGGGGGTTCTGGGTGAAGAGCCCGCTAGAGCCAAAGCAGGAAGACCCAGAATCATCTGGAAGCTTGTATTTCTTAAGCCCTTCCTAAGGGGAGGTGCTGAGATCAATATTTGCGCACATGATCTCCTCTGAGCCTCAGAACAAGCATTTGGCATTGTTATGTCCATTTACCAGATCGTCGTAACTCAGGAAAACACCCCACCTTGAGGTCACACGTGTGGCGAGCCGCAGAGTCAGGACTCAGCCCCTGGCCTGTCTGACTTCAGGTCTTTACCTAATCTATTTTAAGCCACTTAGGGCCTTCAGAGCGGTTCAGTTTGATGCCAACATCGACTTCTAGGTTAGGGGACAAAGGGAGGGCAGGGGAACCTCAGATCTTCCCTTTTAGGACATATAGGTTGTATCGTAGGAATAGGGAACCAATGAGGAGTTCAAAGGTAAGTGACAGGATTTGAATTTATACTTTAAGAAGATCACTATGGCAACCATGGGGAGAAGAGATGGAGACAGAGGATCAGAAAAGGTTTCCGTGGTGCAGACCATGCCTTCTGGTGGCAGCAGGGCAGTAGAGGGATCCGAGAAAAGCAAACTGACGCCAAGGCCAAGTGCCTGACCGGGTGTGGGGCGGGTGTCAGGGTTGGGGAAGCAAAGAGAGCTTAATGGCCCCCAGGTCTAGTTTAGGCAACAGGGGGGAAGGTGCCGACCCTCCCAACAAAGGGAACATAAGGGAGAAGCAGGCCTGCAAAGTGGGGCTGGCGAATCTGCAGCTCTGGAAAGGGGCCTAGGCTGAAGACAGAGTCCCCAGGGAGCCAGCCACAGGCAGGGCCAGGGAGCCGGTTCAGCTGCCTGGAGCACAGGCCCACAGAGCTGGGCTGAGAAACCCTAGTTGCAGACCTTGACCTGACCCAGGCCCGCGGGCTCCCATGATTGAGCTGGTTGCCTTTGTGAGCCACTGGAGCTCCCTGTAGACAGAAGCCTTCTGAAGAGGCAGCTATAGATCATGAATTGTCCCTCTTATGGAAGACATGCAGTTGCCTCTCCCAACATCCAGGCCACCGCTGGTAGCCTGAGTGAGCCACTTTGGCCTCAGAAAGAATCCTGAGTGAGAAAAGCCTGAGGGACACTGCCAGCATACTCAGGGGCGGTCCTCCACGGGCAGCGGGAATCACAGGCGGTCCCAGGATGCGGCCTGGGACACAAAAGGCATGTGTGTCACAGCTCACGGGAGACCTCTCCCGCTTCTGCACGTCACAGAGAAGGCCAGGTGGCCGTGCTAAGAAGATGAGCTGCTGGTGGCTGGTGCTTAGTGTTTGCTGAGACATAGGCACTATTCGGAGAGCTGTACAATCCAGCCACACACAAAATTACAGGTGAGGAAGTGAGTCACATAGCGAAAAAGCGGCAGGCCTGGGATTAAGGCCCAGACCTGCTGGCCCCGTGGTCGTGGTTCCGTCACTGCACTCTGCTTTCTTTGGGGTCAGGGGCCTGACGGCGAGACAACTAGCATAGTGCCTTACACAGAGTAGCAGCTGCAAAAGGTGCCGGCGGGTCCCTCCGCTCAGCCATCCACACCTTAGCATAGTCTTACTTAGCCAAGATTCACAGCGCAGTGGGATGAACATCCAGCAGCTACCTGAGGATAGGAGGCGAGGCCCAGGCCTCCACACAGGCGCTCCTTGGAGGCAGTGGGAGTTACTCTCAGAAGGCTTCCCGCATTGGGTGAGTAGGGGGCTGAAACGAGTCACACCGCAGGGGAGGTCCTCAGACACGGTGCACACTGGCACAATCATCAGGGCAGCACTGACAACTGCAAAGCAGCGAACTCTTCCACACTGATGGGCTTTTTGCTTTTCTGAGCATGCACTCATATTCTCCCTCTTTGATCCTAACAAATGGATTTTAATACACACTAACAATGAATGTGAGTTTTCTTTCTTCTTTCCTTCCTTCTTCTCTTTCTTTAAACACTATGAGGCAAAGGGAATGGTGGTGGGGGGGGAGAAATGCCATTCTCCCTATTCTACAAGTAGACTGCAGCACAGAAGGGTCAACACAGCTCGGCATACTAAGACTAAAGTGCAGACTACAACCACAGTCAAGTGCTCTACCTAGTGACATCCTTGGCCAGGGTGCTGGATGTTTAGCCCTGGGCCCTGCAGGTGTGAGAAGCATGGATAGAACTGTTCCAGAAAAGGGCACAGAGCAGAGTGAAGCCTTCAGGTCTTGAATCTTGCACCACTGCCTCAACTCCCTCGGTGTGAACCATTAACTGTCACCGACACCAGCCCCTTCTAAAATAGACTTGCTGTCAGGCTGGGCGAGCCCCACAGAATGTGTGGACACGCCCTAAGGGTCTGTAAGTTCTGCTGGACTGAATCCAGGTTCCTAAGACCAGGAAGTGAGCCCAGGGGCCTGGCACCCAGCTAACAGTGGAAGAGGGCAGCAGAGTGGAACAGTGATTTGTGGAGTCAGACAGTCTTGAATTCCATTCCAGCCTCACCACTTACCAGCTAAATTACCCTGGACAGCCACTTGCCCTCTCGGAGCTTCAGTGTCTTCATCCATAATATAGAGATAATGGCATCTTTCCCATGGGGCTTAAATTCCATGCTTCCCTGCCCTGCTTCCTCTGGGCTAGAGGGGCTGTGCTACCACAGTGGGCCAGTGGGGTGAGTGGGGGGCATGCCGGGAGAGCTGGTGCTCTGGGAGTGACACCGAGAAGGGAGCTCATGGAGCCTTCTATGTTCTCAAATTGTGGGAACAGCTAAGAGTCCCTCTCTTCTGTACCTGCAGTGCCTCGGCGGGGGTGGCGTGGGCATGGGCATGGGCAAGGACACACTGTCATAAATCCGCTTTTCAATGGCCCTAGTCATGGACTGCAGGAACCAACAACTTGGCTGTATTGAGCAGGGGCAGGTCACTCATGGGGCGGTCGCCAGTCCTTCCTTCTGCTGAAGGCAGCGCATAGGCCCCAAGCAGGAAACTGGACAGAAGGGGAAGGAACTGGTCTTGGCGGGGGAGGAGCTGGCCTGCTCCAAGGAAGGTATCATGGGACCCTCCAGCTGTTCTTTGGTAGCCAAAAGCAGAAATGGTGAACACTGTACTGAGCTACCGATGAGTGATTAAGCTAGCAGAGTGTCCACCCTTTATAACTCATTTCATCCTTATCACCTTGTAAAGTCGTCTTGCTATCCTACTTGACAAATGAGAAAATGGAAAGCTCAAAGAGTTTCAGTGACTTGCTCAAGTTCATACAGCCTGCAAGAGCCGGAGCTAGGCAGTGGGCCCGTGTTCTTTCTCTCACACAGCACTGCCAAGCCGAGAGCCAGCGTGGGTGGAAGCCACCCCCTGTACCCCTGCACAACTGTCTCATATTTCTTTTTTTGTTCTCCTTTCCTTCTTTAGTTAATTTGTTTTTAGTTGTTCACACTTAGACCAGGCTTTAAAGGGGGGACAGAGGATGACATACTCCTGAGGCCAGTCAGACAGAACAGGGGTCAGAGGAAGACCCTGAAGAGGGCAGTGAAATTCAAGGCTGCTCCTTCCACTGGAGGCGTCTGGTGTGGGGGGCTAGGGGTGAACGTCCTAGAGTCGGAGTCCTGACGCAAGTCCCGGAGCCACCACCTGGTGGCTGGGGGCAGGCTGCTTCACCCCTCTCTGCCTCAGTTTCCCTCTCCCTGAAATGGTACTGGTGTAGAAACTACCTCACAGAGCTGAAAGTCCCACTGGGCCAGAGGTGCTCAGCACACTGTCTGGCACAAGGTAAGCACGTGTCATCCAGTAGCACGATTAGTAATTCTCCCTCAGAGCTTTTCTCTGTCCACAGCTTTTGTTTTTACAAAAGAGGACAAAGAACTGTACAGACATGATCGAATGGATAAGACTGTTATGCTTGAATTGACACAAGGACCCCATGTGGCAAGAAGGAGAGAGACGACCTGTGATGCTAGTTTGGGGAGGCTTCCAGAAGGAATGTGGAACAGGGCTTTGGAGGACAGTTTGGCAAAGGAGGTGGGAATGGCTGAGAGCTCAGGGAAAGTGAGCGTGGGACAAACTGGGAAGCAGAGAGCATGGGCAGCAGAACCTAGCAATCGAGCATTTAAAGAAATAGCCAAGCCCTCGGCTGAGGCTGGGAGTTACCAGGGGAGTTTCTTAGGGAAGAGGTGTGCAGAAACCAGCATCTGTGGAGAATGTGCTGGGGACTAAACTCTTTACCTAAACAATTTAACCTCACAGTGGCCTGGGAAGTAGCCTCATTTTGTAGACGAGGCCACTGAGGTCTACAGAGGGGGATTAATTTGCCTAGTACCTAACGGGGATTTAAGTCCCAGCCTGGCTGCCTCCAGAATACCCAAGCTATACTCAGTCTGGGACATTGGTGGGCCCAGCTTCTAGGGCCCTAAATCAAACCAGAATTCACAGGGGCTTGGGGGCTGCCATGTAACTCCTAAAGCTACCAGGACCCTCTCAGACCCACCAGCTGAGCAGAGGGCAGGCTGGGCTTCCCACACACATTCTTACACAAGCAAAGGGCAAACCCCTCCACCCAGGCCCGTGTGCGCTGAGCTGCACCCCCCTGCGAAGCCAAAGAGTTGGCTTGCTAAGAGGGAGGTAGGGAGGCAGAGTTGGAAAAGGGGACCGGTCGGTGAAGAGGGTAACAAGGGGGTCTGCAGATTCTGTCTGGCACTATGGTAATAACAGCAACACACGTCCCGCGGGGCTGGATCCCACTTCGGGCCTGGGATAGCTGCCGTTGATTTCCTCCCTGCCTGCTTTGTACGTTGGTAGAAGCCTCTCGTGACCGCTCCTCCACTTCGGCCCCCTCCCCGTGCTCTCCCAGGCCAGGCAGCACCCAGCTGAGCTCTCCACGCGGTTCTGGTTAGTAAGCTAGGCTCTGCCAAGGAATGGGGTGTTCTCCTTGTGGGGCGGGGGCCGAGGCCTGGGAGCCCAACTAAGCTGCCAGATCGGTGGTGGCGGCGGGTGGCTCTCCTCGGTGGCTCTGCCCGGCCGGCCCCTTTAAGTCGAGTTCGCTGCCGGGCCAGGTGCGGCGCTGCGTGGCGCGGTGCGGCTGCGGGCGGCAGCCGGGCGCTCCTTATGCGCCGCCCGCAGGACTGCAGAGCCGGCTCCCGGCTGGCCGCCCGCATTCCGCCGCCGCCTCCCCGCGGCCCCCGCGGTTCCGCCGGCGCTTGTGGTCACCCAGAAACATGGAGGCTCCGGGTGCCCATCCGGAAGGGTAAGTTGGTGTCGGGGCATTGGGCTGCGTGGGCTGCTCCCCCAGGCCCGGCTGCGGCGCCCAGAGGGGCTGCGGGGCACCGGACGGCTGAGCAGGCTCGGGCTGACTTCCAGGCGGGCGAACCTGTGCAGACCACGGATGCCCGCGCAAGCCAGGGAAGGAAGAGGGCACGGAATGGCCTCGGGGACCTCTGGGCTGAGCGTGGCGAGGAGCAGCGGGCGCCGAGAGGGGCAGGCGGGTGATGGGAAGTGCCGCTGACAGCATAACCATGTCTGGTAAAGAGCGCCGGTTGGTAGGACCAGGATCACTTGGAACTGCCGGGCTGCATTCCTCTCTCCCGCTCCGAATACTAAATGCTTTGCGGCAGGGAAGGGCTTTTCCGCTTCGCTCGGGCCGTGGGCTACCGCCGCGCCCCCGCGCTCAGTTGGCAGCTGAGATCTGGGGCAGCAGCCTACGCCCCACCCGCAGAGTTAGGGCTCCAGTGTTTTCGGGTTGAGATGGAGCCTCGGTGGTCGCTCGGCTGCACCCCAGGGGCAAAAGAGCCGGGCTCCGCCGCGGCCCACAGCGACCGGGTAGGGAAGGGTTAAGGTGGCGCTCGACGCCGCTGCCAGCTGGTGGGTCTAGTCCTCCGGCGCGGAGCCGAGCGCGGAGCGCGCGGGGCGGAATCCCGGCCGGAGCCCTGGGCGATGGGGAGAGGGCCCAGGGGCAGGCCGGATTGGGCCGGCAGGGGGCCAGCCCGGAAGCCGGCTTCCTCCAGGCTCCCCTCCTCGCTGCTGCCAAGCTGCTTCGCTGGCTGAGCGTTCGTTCTGCGCTCCCTGCCCAGGAAATGTGAGGGATTTTCTTTGGGGTAGAAATCATTGGTCGAGCACCTGCCCAGTTCAGGTGCCACCCCGCTCAGAGGGAAGCCTGCAGCCTAGGGATCCCCGAGGAAGAGTCAGTCCCAGGACCAAACCAGCCAGCTTTTGTAGAGTCGACCTTTCCGTGTGAGGAATCTCCGTAGATGAGCTCTGAAGGAGTGTGTGTTGGGAGACGAGGAGGTGGGGGGGGGGGGGCTGTTCCTCCTCCAGGGCCCTGTGGAGGTCAGAGCTTGTGGTCAGGCAGGTGTCTGAGGCCCTCCCCTTGGGAAATGCTGTGTCCTGCCCTGGGGGTGGGAGGGCCTTACCTAAGCATCCCTCCTGATAGCTACGGAGGACCAACCGGGAATCTGGCTCAGCCTGGGGAGGCCCCTGGAGAAGACAGGTCCAGCCAAGCCTGAAGGCTTTTTCCCTGGGAGAAATTGCTCCCAGCTGATGGAAGCCTGCCCAGAGGAGGCCAGGAGGCTGAGGGGTAGTTCTCAGATGTGATACCAAAACAGAAGGTGGGTATGGAAGGAAGGCTGCCAGAGCCCTATGCCCAGGCACCAGCTAACCCAAACTCCTGCTTCCACCTTGCTTCTGTTTTTTCCAGGCAACGCCACACCTCCTGAGGACAGCCAGGAGGACTCCGGCTTTTGCTGAGCTTTGCGTCTTGCCACCTTCCTTCCAAAGGCTCCTGACCGAAGCTCGGCTGTCCTCAAGTCCTGCATGCACCTGGCCAGGCACACCACTGCCCCTCCAGCCCAGCCCAGCCCTGGAGCTCACCTCCAGGACCTGGAGCCTGCCCTCCTGCCCAGAATGACTCACCATTATTTCTAGCTTGAGTGAGGAGATGTGATGGGGAATCGGGCTGCCTGTTTGTCTATCTAGGATTCCTGAAGCATCTGATCAGCTCTGCAAGGAAGAGAGCTTCAGGTTCCTGCCTTGCCAGGTAATTCAGTCTCTTATTTAATAACAGCCATGTATGCATCACTGGGGAGAGGGCAGTGAGGGAGACCCCAGGTTAAGATCTGTCACTGTGATCACCTTCCAGGGTGCAGTATCTGCAAGACATTATTAGTTCAGTGCCTGATGCAGGGCTCCCTGCCAGCCTGTAATGTGGGGTTGAGTTCCAGAAGGCCTCTGAGCTGTAGAGGGGCCTGTACCAGCCACCTTCCCCCAGTGAGGGGCAATCCTGAGCTTTCTTGAGAGACTGCCACCTGCTCCCTTCTGTCCCCCAGCCAGGTTACCAGGTGAAAGTAAAGTCTGCATTTTTTGGTGGTGGTGGTCATGTTTCTCAACTCTTGGTTAAGAGATGGGAGACAAAATAATTGCAACCCAGGTCGGACTGCCGGTGCAGAGTAATCTCATGCCCTTAACTGACTGCCTCTGTCTTTCAGCCAAGCGAGGCTGTGTCTCCGGCTCTCAGAGAGCCCTCTGGGGCTCTCTTAGCAGGAGCCCAGGCCAATGCTTCTCTGTCTTCTGGGGCCGTAAGCAGCACCCTGAGCTCCTTGCCACCAGGCAGCTGGAAGGTGTAGCGTGAGGCGCTTCTCTCAATCCCAATTATGACAGTGGCCACTGGAGACCCAGCAGACGAGGCTGCTGCCCTCCCTGGGCACCCACAGGACACCTATGACCCAGAGGCAGACCACGAGTGCTGTGAGCGGGTAGTGATCAACATCTCGGGGCTACGGTTCGAGACCCAGCTAAAGACCTTAGCTCAGTTTCCAGAGACCCTCTTAGGGGACCCAAAGAAGCGGATGAGGTACTTTGATCCCCTCCGAAATGAGTACTTTTTCGATCGGAACCGCCCTAGCTTTGATGCCATTTTGTACTACTACCAGTCTGGGGGCCGGTTGAGGCGCCCTGTGAATGTGCCCTTAGATATATTCTCTGAAGAAATTCGGTTTTATGAGTTGGGAGAAGAAGCAATGGAGATGTTTCGGGAGGATGAAGGCTACATCAAGGAAGAAGAGCGTCCTCTGCCCGAAAATGAGTTTCAGAGACAGGTGTGGCTTCTCTTTGAATACCCAGAGAGCTCAGGGCCTGCCCGGATTATAGCTATTGTCTCTGTCATGGTGATATTGATCTCAATCGTCAGCTTCTGCCTGGAAACGCTGCCCATATTCCGCGATGAGAACGAAGACATGCATGGTGGTGGAGTGACCTTCCACACCTATTCCAACAGCACCATCGGGTACCAGCAGTCGACTTCCTTCACCGACCCTTTCTTCATTGTAGAGACCCTCTGCATCATCTGGTTCTCCTTTGAATTCTTGGTGAGGTTCTTTGCCTGTCCCAGCAAAGCTGGCTTCTTCACCAACATCATGAACATCATTGACATTGTGGCCATCATCCCCTACTTCATCACCCTGGGGACAGAGCTGGCTGAGAAGCCGGAAGACGCCCAGCAGGGCCAGCAGGCCATGTCGCTGGCCATCCTCCGTGTCATCCGGCTGGTAAGAGTCTTTAGGATTTTCAAGTTGTCCAGACACTCCAAAGGTCTCCAGATCTTAGGCCAGACCCTCAAAGCCAGTATGAGAGAGTTGGGCCTCCTGATATTCTTCCTGTTCATCGGGGTCATCCTTTTCTCTAGTGCTGTCTATTTTGCAGAGGCCGATGAGCGAGAGTCCCAGTTCCCCAGCATCCCGGACGCCTTCTGGTGGGCAGTCGTCTCCATGACAACTGTAGGCTATGGAGACATGGTTCCAACTACCATTGGGGGAAAGATCGTGGGTTCCCTATGTGCAATTGCAGGTGTGTTAACCATTGCCTTACCGGTGCCCGTCATAGTGTCCAATTTCAACTACTTTTACCACCGGGAGACAGAGGGAGAGGAGCAGGCCCAGTACTTGCAAGTGACAAGCTGTCCAAAGATCCCATCCTCTCCTGAACTAAAGAAAAGTAGAAGTGCCTCAACCATTAGTAAGTCTGATTACATGGAGATCCAGGAGGGGGTAAACAACAGTAACGAGGACTTTAGAGAGGACAACCTGAAAACAGCTAACTGCACTTTGGCTAATACAAACTATGTGAATATTACCAAAATGTTAACTGATGTCTGACTGAAACCTATGAACATACAGCTCAATGGAACTAATGCAGATATTGCATAATAGCCTGCACTGTAGTCAGTGTGTCCCACAGTGTGTATCTGGTTCTGCATGGAAAGCAGTAGTCGTACAAGTGACTTTTGATCTTCTGATTTTTGATTTAGAACACAGAATATCTATCCGTGGCTTTCATGCAAATCTTCATCACTGGCTTAGGGGTTTCCAAAGATGGGAGTCACTTCTGGAGCCAGGATTTCACAGACACGTTGAGGCCACCCCATATCAAATATATAATCCATCACATCAGTACCACCTTACCTTCTGAATTAAATGCACACAGTGTCTGGGAGATGCCACCCACACCATCATCCCATTTGAGGTCACCTGCCCCTTCACAGAGGGAGACCATGGTGGCTTAGATTTAAAGCTCTGGTAATTATTCAAAAGGTCATTCCCATTTTTGCATTGAATGAACACATAGTCCTGTGTGTTGGAAGTACTTTCTGTGTCACAGGCTGGGGTTTGTGAATTGCAGTTGCCAAGTAGATGCTCTGGAGTCTTGTGTTTCATAACGGAAAATGCTGCATTTGGTTTTTTCCCTGCAGTGTCAATGTGAGGGAACCCCGGGGGAGGGACAGTTAGTATGACCCAATGTGGGTTGTCAAGTTTCACATTTGCTCTCTTAGGCCTGCTGGGAGAAGCTAACAAACCAAGGGACCTCTCAGCTTCAGATTTCACCATTTTCACAGGCTTCAGGGTCACAAAAACATGACTGATTTCTTCGTGACACTGGAGTATGCAGAGAGCTGCTTTCCTAGTGCTGTGGTCCAGCTACACGGACACTGCAGTGGAATTTACCAGCGATGCAATAAAGCTGCATGGGTGTTTGTTGCATGAATCTCAATATTTAAAATGCAGGAGATAGCCTATTTTCTAAGTAGCCTACACAGTATTCATATTTAGAGTATTAATAGCCTAGAAATGGCAGTGAACTAGGGTTTTTTTTCCCCCCAGCAGAAGACAGGAGAAAAAAATAGACTATTTGGAATGGGGAACCAAAACAGCTGGCTCTCCAGTCCACCCCATCCCTGTTCTTCCAAATCGGGTCACAGACCTCTGCAAGCCAGGAGAGTGAGCAGGGGAGGCAGTGTGTAACACCTCACATGGCTGCACCTCAAGAATTAACCTAGTCATGGGCATGACTGCACAGCTGACCAGGGCATCTGGTCCTGAGGACAGGCAGATCTGTGGATCCAGTGTATATAAATATATATCAAGTATCTCTTTCACAAGTTCCTCTACCTAGCTAGCTACAGAAAAAAAAAATGCATTTGAACCTTGTAAAAGCTTATGCAATATTTTTGACACAGGGCAATTTATGCATGTGTTTGACTACGTGCACTAGAGTGTGTGTGTGTGTGCGTGTGCATATATATGCACACGCACAGACACACATATATATATTTTCATTCTCTGGAGTTCAGGTTCAGGAGCAAATCCACTGCTTGGTGGGTTGGTGGTCTAAGAAGCCTAATGGGTTTAATTTATCTCATTGGTAACCCCACTGGGCCTGGGTTTGCTGCCATTGTCTCAGACACTCCAGTCTTCATGGATTCGTAGACGTTAGAATTGTTTTTCTGCCCTCCATGTGCTGCAGCTTCAGTTTCCCATGGCTGAAGCTTGTCTTACTGAGTGCACAAGGGTCCTGTGGCCCTCATAGCTCCAGCTGTCCTGGGCCAGACCCACCCCAGACCTCCTCTATACAGTCCATCATGTCAGTCATCTCCATTCTCATCTTTCCCCACCCGGTCTGGTTTTCATTGTCATTTGGCTCTACATCAGTCACTTTCACGAACCTTTCCCTAAACAGCCAGAATGGATCACCTGCTTTGAAACCAAGGATACCAAGGAGGAGGGCTTCTGGGCACCCAATTCCACAGGTCTGCACTTAAAGTGAGCCTCCTCTATGTGGAGACCTCTAAAGTCCAGGACTAAGGGATGGAATCCCAAATGATCCACAGGCATCATTTTGATTGCCAAAGCTCAAACTCTCCCCCCTATGAAATTGGGAACCAGAGCTGCTCCAACAAACCAAAGGATAGGTAAAGAATCGTTCCCCACCCCCAGAACATGTTCTGAGAGAATGAGCGCTGTGCAGCCTATAGGCAGAGTTCAGGCTGGTCCTGGAATGGGTTGAGGGGGGAAGCTTTTGCACCACCTACTCAACTTGCATGCCTTTGAACACAGTCGCTGTAACTTCCCAGTGGACTGTGTGGCTGGGCTCTGGCCCTAGCACCGGCAGTTACCTTGGGGGTGGGGCGCCAGCTCAGGGGGCTAGGCCCAGGGTGCTCATTCGTCTTTGGCCCCCCACATCCCCAGGTGTCTGCAGGGCACCCTGTGCCCAGCACAAAGCCTCCGTGCTTCTCTCCCTCTCCTTCATGGGAGGTGCTGCCGCGTATCCAAGACATGGGGTGGGAAGGAGACAGACCTTGGGAAAAACAGATGGTAAAACAAAACCCATACCCAAGCCATAAGTCAGGGAGTAGGTTTTTTGTCCCAGGGCCCTTGACCTGGGACTATAAAATGTTCACACACATGGGCACACATGCATGGCACACCCACCGGGAAACAGATACATTATTGCCAAACACAAACCAAAACATGCAACACACATGCAAAATACCCAGAAACCAAATAAATGTCAAAGGCAAACATAGAAGCTATATGGTTACACCTTTATCCAAAATATGTACAACCTGCAGCTCAGATGCAAAATAGGTAAAAGCTACAAGAACACAATGGGTATGCATACGAACTACACGAAGGACACCTTACTGTTGTTTCTATGCACAAAATACAAACTCAGTTTATTCTCAGAGCATTTTCTCATAGGAGGGACACAAAATTCAGCACACATGCCCAAAAACATAGCGCACCTGAAATGAGTACATATCCTCAGATCCACCACTCTGCTCACCTATAAAGTAATAGACATAAACAAAAGATCCGATTTATTCAACTTTCCCTAGCCTTCGTCTGTAAACCCTCAGTTTCTCCAAGCATTCCCTTCCTCTAGTCTCTCCCTCTCATCCCCAAATTTCAGAGAAGTGACCCTGAATCTTAAAGCAGAAAGATGGGCTACCATTGTCAAACAATCTCTTATTAAGACTGGGAATCTCATGGGGTTTTCTATGTTCACTTTCCTCCCACCAGAAACCCAGATGCAGTGTGTGGAAGGGCCTGGAACAGCTTGTAGCCTATTAACATCCACTTCCTTGCCATGGCCTTTCCGTCAGAGCAAGTCCACACACACAACCCAATAGCCCAGGCTCCCTGCTTCCACCCCCGCAGGTCTCTGGATTCAGCCCCATTCTCTTGAAAGCAGTGATGGCTCAAGAAACTGCAGGGTCCCGGGCCCAGAACCCGAGTGAGGATGCCCTCAACATTCTCTCCATCCACAGACTTTTTTGCCCCTGCATCTCCAGTGGCTTAGTCAGGGCAGGTCAGAAAGTTGAGACCATATGTAGACTTGTCCCTTAAAAAGAGCCACCTTTACTTGCTCCTGTCATCTCACTTGCTTTTGGGCATAAGCCCAGTAGGGTCAACTCCTGAGTCCCCTCTCTGGGTGTTCACGCCCACCCATACTGCCCCGCCTTGCAAGGGATCGGCTGCAGGGAGGACATGCACCCCAATTCAGCTTAAATAAAACACGGTTAAGGACATACACCTAATGCTAAACAAGCAACCAGTTTTTAGAAGGCCTGATTTTTATCCTATATTCGGAGACCAGATTTAGATGCCGCTGTTTTGGATTACCCATGAGGCCGGCTCTTCCCACTAGTAAGACCAGCTGAGGTCTGGGTATGTCGTGGCGAAGGCTTCAACCCAAATGCACATTGGAAGCTGAAGTCAGGCGCGGCTCAGGCATCTCAGGTATCTGCTGCAGCTCTCCGGCTGGGCCCCGCCCTTCCCTCCTAATGCTGGTCACGGCCTCGGATATCCCTGGAGGAGGCAGCGACAGCGGGCCATGATGGATGGGTTGGTCCAAATTTGCACATTCAGTACCACATGCTGGGCCCTTACCGTGTTTCCAAGTCAAGATATCAATTTTCCCTTTAGCTTCAGCAGGTGCTTCTATGGGCTCAAACTTTCAAGGAGGTTGGAGTTTTCAGGAGCTTCAAGAAAACAAGGTCCAGGAAAGGTAGGGAGATTGTCAGGAAGAGAGGGTAACTGAGCTGGTCAAATCAAATTTCAGGGTCAACTTTTCAGGAGCTGAAATTTAGTTAAAGGACATAATTCAGGCTCTGGGCTTCCTGAAGTTTCCGTGCTGTTTGACATACTCTCTTCCTGCCTCTCTGCTTCTCTCTGTCCCTCTCAGCTGGGCTTCTGAGGATGGAGTGGGCACGTCATCAGGAAGTGCCCAGCCGGATGCCCATGTGGCTGCTCCGGGTGGGGAGGGCTGCTGGACTGGCTTGTCCTGTCTGCTGGGCCTGGACCTCACTCCACTGCGGTGAGGTCTTGGGCCACCTTACTTCCTCATGGTCAGCCATACAGCATCAGTGCCAGCCCATGCTGAGAGAGGACAGTGCCCACTGAAATCTCAGGCTGGGGGGTCAGCACTGCCCACAGGAGTGGAGAAAAGAGGCGGAGGCTAACTTTCCGTAAAGGAAACTATAGGACAGTTTGCAAATTGCATATGAGGGTGAGGGTGGCACCATATCCCCCATGATAGGCAGGAAGAGCACAGTGCTTTGAATTGTTCACCCAGCAGCAGGAATGGTGAGCCCTGCTCCAGCTCTGGCTCTCCTGGAGCCTCCGTCTGGGTGATGGCTGCTGGTTTGAGAGGGCTGGGCCACACAGGCTGGAATGTCCAGGGTGCCCCTTGGTTATATAATGGAGGTTCCCCTAGCCTTGGCAAAGTGTCCACTGCCAGGTTTGAATTCATGACCTTAACCTTATTCACATCATTAGCCACCCGAGCCAACTAGCAGGGTGCCGGATGCTGGGAGGTGTTCAAATGGCCAGCATGGCCATCGTCCATGTTCTCAGACTTGGCCCTTATGGAGACCAGCCCAATTCCTCATCAGTGCAGCCAGCAGGGACCGATAGAGGTCAGGGATCCCCTATAGCTGGGATGGGTCTCTTCCCCAAACTAATCTAGTTCACTTTTCCCTTCTTTCTGCTTCCCTTCCCACCAAAAATCAGCTCCATCTCTCATAGTTTATGTCTGAATATCTTAAAGAGGCAAAGTGCAATAAAATAAATAGTGACTGTTTTCTTTAGCAATAGTTATATTTCAAAATCTTGCTCTCAGGACTGAAAAGTAATAGTACCTGGATTATCAGATAATGCCCTTGGCTTCTGGGCGTTAGTTCACTTTCTCCCTATTTCCCTCTTTCTCCCACGTGTTCACATGACTCCTGTCCTCTGAGGCTCTGACCCTCCTTTGGAATGTGAACACAGGCAGAGTTGCAATGGATACACAAGGAAGGTCCACGAGAGGCTTTCTTTGTCATTCTTCCTGCTGCACCTCTCTCCGTCTCTTGGCACGTCTCTGTCCGTCTCTCTCTCTCTCTCTCTCCTGCCTCCCCATCTCTGCCCGCTCTCACAAGGCATTCTTACAACCTCTAGGTACTAAAACCTTGGGTCTGAGTGACCTCGCACTAGCCCACCTCGTTGACTTTCAGTCAGTCTGGCAGTGTGTAATGGAAGCCTGCAGGAAAGCGCTTACCAATTGATAAGAATAAAGCGTCCTGAGCCATTACAGATCATTTCCATGCACTAAAAGCCATTACTTGATCCATTTGTTTCCCTTCCTCCCCTCTGCAGGGAGATGGATGCTGGGGGAACGTGGCCTGGAGGTTTGCACCTGGGATGGGTAGCCTGGGCAGATTTGGGAAATTGCCCTCTGGCTGTCCTTCAAAATAAGCTGACTTGCTTACCCGAAGGGACTCCATGAGAATTAAAGAGGGAAGCAAGGTAACTGTGAGTAGAGGTCTACAAGGATAGATGTTTGGGTGGTTAGGACATAACTTGAGTGAAACGAAGACCCCACCACCCACTAAGGTGTGCACCTGCACAAATATTTGCACACATAACTAGGGGCTTCATTAGAGTCCCCTCTTTTGAAAAAAACCTGTAAGGTTAAATATTCAGACTGGATAATCAGGGAAGGCAGGCAACCCCGGGATCCCATGCATTCCTTTTCAATCTACCTTGCTCTATACATGTGCTTACAGCAAAACCTCAGTTAACTGATGGGGAAATCCTCAGGGATGGGAGAATCTTGATGGCTTTACAATTATGATCATTTGAGTGGGAATGGAAAAACATGTTTGGGTTCAACCTTTGTTACTGGAAAAAACAAAACAAAACCCCACATTTCCCAAGTAGGTTGGTATAAACTTTCCTGCCTTAGTAAGTAGAGTGAAGATGACAGGAGACCTTGTATTGCTCAGGGTCAACATTCTAAACTTCAGTGTTCATTGAACAGAAGTGTAGACGGAAAAGACCAAAGAGACGGGCTGAATGTATGCTGCCTGCAAGACAGACCTGGACCTTGGTTGTTTGGGCACATCTCGGCTCATCAGATAATGCCCTTGCTGTCATTTGCCTCTTTCTATTGAAAGCGTAGTAAGAAAACATAACTCTCGTTAATCAGAGATTTTGATGAATTGGTCCCAAGTTCTCAGAGGCTTTTCATATATACATATATCAGTGTATATATATGTTTAGTATATGTATATATGTATACTGTTGTGTCAAAAATCATACAGTTATACAGTGACCGATCTCCTTAGCTTCACTAATGTGGAATAAATTTGGCAATCCAAGAAATAAACTGCATTTATTTGAATTTTTTAAAGGACCTCCCTTTACAGTCTTACCATCTCTCCCATTCAGTTCTTTTTTTCTTGTGTGTAAGGACCTCTCTAGAAGGCAGTTCTTTCATAACGAAAGACCAGGACTCCCAGATCACTGCTCTCCTTTCCCTCCCGGGTGGCTGCCTGACTCAGGGAAAGAAGGGAAGTGTGATCTAAGGGCCAGGTGCTTTATCCTTTGTTCCCTCTGCCCTGGTTGGCTGTAACCTCATCACTGAGGACCAGAAAAGTTATTCCAAACTTCAGCTCTAGGGGAGTGGAAAGCTTGAAGACCTGGCAAAGAAAGGACTGATCTGTTTAGTTCTCTCTTTGCAATTGGTGGTGTCCAGGTTTGAATTTTGTGAGATCTGAAAATAATGCTTTTAATGAAGAGCTGAAGAACTTCTCTGCTCCATGGAAGGTGAGATCTGTGGCAACTGATGGAACTAACAAACCCACCCTGTTGTTGGTCTGACCAAATCCAGGTTGTGGTATGGGCTGTAGAGCCGTTCTGATTCTGTTGCTTCTTTGGAGAAGCAACGTGTCTGAGCCAAACCATGCTCCATTCTCCCTTGCATGGCAGTGTGTCGGACCCATGGGAGATAGTGCCAGCTCCACCTCTGGCATCTGACTATGTGCACTCTACCTGGAGGGGCATGGGTGGCATCTGGGACAGTCAAGGTGGTACGGGAGTACCTGCCATCTCCCAACAGTCCCAGAAGCCCCCTAATCTGGCCTAGCTGGCTGTGATCAGATAGTAGAAGCCTAACCTGCACTTCGCATGACCAGCTGGTAAACTGGGGCAGTTGAGGCAGCTTGTCTGAATGGACCCCTTTTGCACCGCATGAACCTCATCATGCAAAGGGATATAACTGTGCTCCGCTGCACTCCTAAAATAGTCGGTTATGTTCCAGATGAGTTTGCAGCTGAGAACTTCCTGCATCATTCCACGGACAGACGCACAGGGCAGGTGTGTTTACATAATAATGTGGACAGCTGCTGCAACATCTAGATAACTGAGGGCAGTGTAGATCTGGCTTTCTTTGCGCTAGGACCTTTGGTAGCTTCCCAGAGGACTCAGTCCTGTGTCTCTTCTTGGTCCTCATGAGAGGCCTCTAAGCCCTCTTCTCCTTGAAAATGATTCCCTAGACACTGACTGCCTTGTTTGTATGAGTGCATAAACACTCTGGGCTGCTGTAGGAAGCAAGAGGAGGAGCTGGGGGAAGGAAATATTCAGGGGCTTGCTTGGCTACCAAACAATTTCCATGTCAGCTGCTGACATCACTGTCTTTTAGCTGTGAAGCACAGGGCAAGGACTGTGACCTGCCAGGTAGGCTGGAATGGAGCAAACAGCTGCAGGCTAAGAAGAGGGGGAGAAAAGGAGGAAGAGTGGCCTGGCTGTCTTTGACCAGGTTGAGTGTCAGCTCCAGAGAGTCTGAACATGCTCTGTGCTTGCCCCAGTTCTGCCTTCACGTGGGATCCAGTGACCCAATTTCCCTTTGTTGTCGTGCTTGGATGATTCCTCCATCAGAAGGGCCCCAGGAAGCTGGAGAGCCCCATGATCGAGCTCCAGCCTGCTGCGTAAACAATGTGCTGGCCAAACTGGCCTCGGTCTGAGTTTCTGCATCCCTACACCTCGTTCCCAAGGAAGGGCAATCTCAGAACAGTCAGGATTCATGGTGCCAGCAATCAAGGAGGATTCTCTAGTTCTCATCAGGGACACAGCTGTAAAGCTCATGAGTGCAGGACGCTATTTCCTTTTCTAGGCCTGTGTGCTTACATACTTATGTAGGCTGTCTCTGGAGATTTTATATGTTACACACACATATATATGTAAAATGTGGAAGTGACCGCTCATGTACTCTTATGCAGCACAGACTCTAATTAGGGTTTGCACTGGCTTCCCTGCTGCTCGTGCATGACTCCACAGCTGCCCTCCCATGTCCTATCTCTAATAATTGCTGAAAACTCAAAGAGGAGAGGCAGATAAATAAGCCTCCCTGGGATCAATAGGAAAAGGAACTCCAAGGCAAATGGTAAAGCTTCATACGGATGACGCCGACAGGGAACTGAGGTCTCCATGGTGATAAGAGTCTGGGACCAATGGGAGCTGAAGGCAGAGCAGGACTTGTGGGGAAGACTCAGGGGAATTGGGAGTCATTAACTATTTTTTTGCTTCATGAAAATTTAGACACCAGCTGTAACTGCATTGCACAGGATGTGTAGATATTACCATTCTTGCTGACATATTCTGGAAGCTTTCAGCCCCACCAACACTGCCCCGTCCAGGACTTCTGCAGCTGAGAGTTCCTGGGTCAGTAGGGTCTGATATTTGTACATACGTTATACATATATGTGGACACACACTCCTCAATGAACATCGCTTGTCCACCTGATCATGGTGTACATAGACTTCACAGAGCTCCACAGTCTTTTGTAAATATCGACATAAGTAAATAAGTATATAAATATCTATTACCAAGGATTTATTTTAACATCATTCTGTGTGAAATGAAAAATAAATAAATAAAATTTTTGGCAGATACTGATTGTCTCTGCCTTCTTTCTTGCTTGACGGAATTGGTGGCCCTATAATAGGCACATATGCTGGCCTTCCCCTCCCTCTAGTTTCTGCGGCTATGAGGGCCCAGCCAGAGGCCAGGGCAGGGCAGGCAAGGGCTCTCCTGGACACATCAGAGGCCATCTTGGCCACGTGCCCACCTGCCCTTGCCTGAGAGCCCAGTGAGCCCGAAGCAGAGAATGCAGATGGGAAGGGGTGGGGGTGGGCTTGAGGTCTCCCCCACATTGTAACAGTGTTCCCTGGGTCTGCTGGGGGCATGGGGGACAGGGGAACCTGGTTTAAGGATCAAAGGCAGCCAGACCGCTGGGAGTCATTTACCTCCAGCTGTATCCACCTTTGCAGGCCCAGTTCTCAAACCCACCCACACTTCTGCTTGTTCCTGCTGGCATCCAAGGACCCAGATCAGCCGGACTGCCCGAACTCAAGCCAGGAACTTACTTCTACCTTGGCCTCACCAGGAGGAGGGGCCTGGTTCTTAGCCCTGCAGTGATTCAGTGGCTCCCCTTTGGGGGACGATTCTGATGCACACACACACACACACACACACACACACACACACACACTGCTGAGGCATATCTATCTGATTTCCTCTGAGGGCTAAGGTAGTCCATAGCTGGATTCTCCAGCATTCAGATGGTTCAAAAGTGGCCATGGTACAGGGTATGAACATTCTGCCCTGCCCCCGCATCTGTCAATGGTCTCCAGGTACACCCCTCCACAGTCTGCAGACTCTGCCCTTAGAAAGCTGAGCAAATAGGCAGCTGGTCCCTCAGACTGGTTTTGCCTAGAGAAGGGGCTGCTTCTAGGCAGCAGGGACTGAGGTGCAAGGCACTGGGTGGTAAAGGGATGAGAACAATTTGAGACAATGGCCGCTGCAGTTGGTCTGCGCAGTGGCATTCCCACTAGCATGGCGTGGGGACTGTGACTTGCCCAAAAGAGCTCTAGGCTTCTGCAGAACAAATCCCTGAAGATAGATGGGGACAGGCTCCTTGCCCCAAAGAAATGGGACACTGAACCAGGCTCCCAAAGCCAGGCCCCTCCTGCTGGTTTCTCTTGTGGGACAGGAACTCCTGCTTCCAAAAGAGCTGAGGATGGGAGCAGGGGAGAGTTTTGTCTGTACCTGACTGTTTAGATTTTGTTAGGTTGTTGCAGGAAACGTGGGAACTACAAACAAGGAGTCGGGACACCAAGACGTTTGTCGAGAAGCAGTTTATTAGTGCCGGCACTGGCTCAGCGGATTCCTATCTAGAGGCTGAGCCCCGAGCGCAGTGGGGCCGTGCCTTTTATACATCCACTGCAAGGGTAAAACAGAATCATCCCCCAGGCGTGCTGCAGTGGGAGCTGTTAGTGTACCATAGGTTCAGCTGGAATGCCAGTTATGTTTTAACCCATCTCAATAAAGGTTACCCGGATACCCAGTTGTAAACTAATGGTCCTACAAGACTCTGATCAACAAGCTGTTCCATATCACTGGGTCCCCGTGGGGGGTACATTGTTACACTGCTTCAGACTCAAGCACCCTGGTATTCCTCTATGTTCCTAAAGCCTTAAAGAAACATTGTCCCTTTTCTTGGCTTGACTTCCCACCACAAGGTAAATATAACAGGGGGAAAGTGAAAGAGAGTGGTAACGTGTGGAATCTACATCAAGTTCCCCATTCTTTCCTCTACTTGGTAGTGGAGTGGTTCAGTCATTTCAAGTGCAGAGCACCCTGCCTGGCCCGGGGCACCTGTTCTGTGCCCACTCCACCCCAGAGGCTGACGGGAGCCCTTCCAGCCAGTGTTTCTGATGAAAAGAGGTGCTCCATGCGGTGGGGCACCGGTGGAGAGCCCACCTTGTTCTAGGGCCAGTGTGGTGGCCCCGAGGCACAAAGCTGGACTGGAACCCTTGAGAAACAAAATTAACCCTGAAGAAAGACAAAGGCCCTCGAGCCAAGGGCTTGGATTTGAGCCCAGCTCCGTCCCTCACGACCCTGGCCTGCTGTTTTACTCTCTTTGAGCCTCAGGTTCCTCTTCCCTATGAAAGGAACTGTGAAGCTCACCTTAACTTGTAAAGATTAGACAGTGGGGACCCCAAAAAAATAGTGAATGAATCCCCATACCTGAAAGATCCAAGCGGGCCAGGATACCCAGAAATCTGAGATGTACAAGTTGAAGGATTTTTAACATCTTCTGCTTCTGGGTTCCCAATCTGAGCAAAGAGGTACAAGAACTGACTTCAGAGGGTCTAGAAAACCCCTGAAATTACATGACATGTGTGCTATAGTCATTTTTCCATGGACAGTGTATATCCACAGCTATCCATGGCCCCAAAAGTTAAAACGACTGATCAAACTTAGACCCCTCACCTTCTCCCCAGTGTCCGGGTGGGACAAGTGACAGTCCCAGAGTCATTGTCCGTAATCAGAAAAAATCCATTCGTTCAGAAGATATTTTTACACTTGGTACTTAGGCTACTCTGCTCTTGTGGTTCACTGCTCTTCCCACCGACAGTGACTTAGTGGCCGACATGGAGCTATAGCCAACCTGCCCCCAGGACTCTCTTTCCGTGGACGGGACCCCTGTGCAGCGCCTGGGCCTGGGCCTGAGGCCTTAGGATCCAGACCTGAGCTTTCTCCAGGCTAGTTTAGCATGGCAGGGGGGTAAGGACCCCATATTGTGATGTGAAATTAGTGCTATTGAAATGATATTCATGCAAATGAGACAACTGCATCTTAGACCCAAGGACTGGGCATTTCTGAATCTGTTAGCTCTGATCATTCTCTTTGGTTGCCTGAGGCCACCCCCTCCCTTAGTCAATAAACAACACACCCACCAATTATTGGCTTATCAAGAAAAGACCGAGGCTCTTTGGCCCTTTGCCTATTCCGACCCCAACACTAGCCACGGCTCCATGCTTAATGTTTTGCAGTGAAGTTAGGAGGAAATCTCCCAACTGCATGGTTTCCCATACCAAGGAAAAACTTCCTCTCCCAAGGTCTGTTCTGATGGAAGATTTATGCTCTCTTTAGTGATCATTTCAGGAGCCACCAACAACCATGTGAAGTAAACCAGAGCCATGCTGTTTCGATGGCCCGTGGTGCCATCTCCTCCCAACCTAAACCAGGCATCTTTAAGTGCCTTGTTAATCTCTGAATCTCCAGCATTTGACATAGGGCCGGGCACAATAAATATTCATTGAATGGCTGAATATCTATGTCACATAGTCACAAGGGCGGCCAAGATATCCTTGTCACTGGGACAGCAAAGACATGCCACGTTCCAGGACCCCCTTACTCCTGTATTTCCCTCTGGCCCTGCAAGATACCTCTAATCTTCACTTCTGGTGTCAGACTGGCCATAACATACAGGTGGTCTGAGTCACGTGTGTCAAATGGTCCACAGTCAGTACGCTGAAACCGCCTAACACCCTGACCCCAGCACATTCCCCCACAGGTCCCAGGAAAGTCGCCCTCCAAAGCTTACCCGATCCCTCAAGAGCTTCAGGGCCAAACCCTTCCACATCCCAAGGGGCCTAGAGAGCTAAAGGGTTTCTACAAGCTTCCCAAATTCTAAGGCTAGAGATACCTTGGTGCCTTAGAAAATGCTGGGTCTGCGTCAGCGTTGGGTTCCATTTCCGGCTCTACTGTATACTGGAGTATACTATCTGTGTGATCTTTACAAGGAGGTTAACATTTCTAAAGCTGTTTTTCTGTCTAAACTTGAAGTTAAAATGCCTAACAGGTCTGTCATAAGAGTTAAAAAAAAGTTTATATATTATGTATCTCAATATATATTTAATACAGTGATTTGCATTGTATATATATTATATACAATTAATATTATATTTATATATTTTGTACATGATACATAAATATATGTAAATTACCCTATATGTGTTGAGGGCTTACTTGGTGCCAGATGCTCTGCTAAGTGTCTGACATGCATTATGTCATGTAGTTATCCCAGCAGTCCTGTGAGGTGGGTGTTCTTATCTGTATCCTACAGATTAGGAAAACAAACCTCAGAGAGGTTACATAATTAGCCCAAGGTCACATACATAATAAATGGCAGAGACTTTGTGAGGCCAAAGCCCATACTCCTAATGAATACGACAGTCAATAGACGTTAGTTCTACCACCACCAACATCTTCCAACCTGTGGTTGAGAGGACATAGATAGGTAAGTCTTAGAAAAAGACAAACAAGAAAACTTCTCCTTGTTAAGGAAGATTGATGCAATCAAAATAGTCCACTTTACCCTGGATGAGCTAGGATGCGAATGGCCTCAGTCTTCTCTCTAAGCCCTGTCACCCCGAGCCCTGAGAAGTGGCATCAGAGATCTGTGGGATGGAGAGAGGCAGCAACCCTCAGGAAGAACTGTTTTACTCCCCATTTCAGCCACCAATCACCTAAGTGTCCGAGGCAGCAGATAACAGACCCCTTACACGTATCCCACAGCCCATCCATCTGGGCCTCAGCATACCCAGCATCCTTGCTCCAGCTGGGCCAGACCTCCTAGCAACAGCATCCCTCCTCCACCCCACCTCTGCTCCTACTGGCCCTTCCCCACCCCGATGCTTAGGATGGTGGCGTGGCTGAATGGAGGGGCTCTTCTCCTCCCTCAAAGGGTGAAGGTGGGACAGAACAACCTGGGGAAAGATAAACACGCGCATGCATGCACACACACACACACACAAGCATAGTCAGACAAATCCTCACAGAGCCCTAGGTACTGCTTTCATCATTCATAGCATAACCTTAGGCCTTGAATGATGAAAGCTATCAAATCACGAAACAGAAGGGTTCCTCCTGAAGAGTGGATATTCAGTAAATACGCTGATGGAATAAACGATTCAAGTTCGGTCAAGCCGTCAGGAGCACCAGCTGTAAGCACTGTGCTAGGTAGCTCGCCTATCTTATCTCGTTTAATCCTTACAACTCTGCAAGATCACTGTCACTATCTCAATTTCAGATGAGGAAGCTGAGGCCCAGAGAGGCAAGGTTTTTGCCTAAACTCACACAGCTATAGAGGCAAATTTAGGACTCAGATCCAAGACAGCTGGAAGCCATCAAAGCCAAGTCTCGAGTCCTTGATATGACACCGCAGCCACCCTGGTGGGGTCAGCTCCAGCTGGGTCTCACAACATTACAGCAAAAAATCACGAAGGACTCCAACTCTGCCTGCCCCCGGAACCCACTGACCTCTGGGAGCCTCCAGCAAAATATAGGAACGAGGCATCCTGGTGAACAGTCAGGAAGTCTAGGGGTTATGAGGTGCAATGGAACTGGATCACCCTCCTCGGATATTTTTGTTAGTGGAATTCACGAGGCTGCAGGGTGTGAATGAGCAATCCCTATATTAAAGTTCTTGAAAAAGCTTTCCTCCCTTGGGCGTCACGTCCTGAGAGAGGGAAAGGGAGGAAGCCTGGGGTGGGGTTCTGCACCTCTCCCCCATCCTCCCTCTTCAGTTTGCATTTTCAGGATCCTGGAAGCGGGTGGAGGGATTGCCTTCCCCACTATTCTTCTTCCTCCCTCTGGCAGCCTGACACATCTTCTCATTCATAAAGCAGAGGTGAAGGTCAAGGGCAAATGCTCTTCACTGGCCTGAGGATAAGATATGCATTGGAAGCCACCTAGCCCAGTGCCTGGTACACAGTCAGTGCTTATTTAGTGCGATCTTCCACCCTGGGGAAAGAAGCGCCCCATGCAGCCAGAAGCCTCAGCTCTGGACTGGCAGGTCCGCTTAGCCATCCCAGTTCTGATGTTCTGTCTGGGTAGCTGAGCTGAATCCCTACTTCCTCATCTACAGAGTGGAAGGGTACTGCCTACTTGAGGAGAGGTTGTGGGGATGAGGGACTCATGTAAAATATTTCTCCAAAAGCCTGACAGGTGACCCGTATTTAAGTCGCTGCCTAGAGCTGGGGCCTCCTCGCTGCTCATCAGCCCACTCAGCGAACATTCGCAGGGCTTCTGCATGAGCCTGCCACTGTGCTAGGTTCCCGGGCATCAGAGGTAAATAAGACACTATGCTTGTGTCCAAAATCTCACACGGCAAGACTTCCTCCCCTCAGGAGGAAAAAGTGGAGAAAAAAGTAGATCGGGGAAGGGGAGGTCATGAACCTGGGACAAGTAATAGCACATGAATAGACTCTTGATAAATGATTGCAAAATGAATGAATAATGAATGATCCCATGTACGAATAATAAAAGCAAATGTTTATATGGTACCTACTCCTTGCCATGCCCTGTTCTAAGCACTTTCATATATTAACTAATTTAATCCTTATGACTATCTATATGGTAGACACTAATAATGCTCGTTTTACACACAAAGGAACTGAGGTACAGGGAGATTCACGTACTTGCAGCATTTGAACCCAGGCCATCTGGCTCTAAGCCCATACTGCTCCCTCTTATTCATGACCCAGGCTCCACGGCAATTTCTCATCCATTGAGCTGCATGATACATCCGTGTGGTAGCTGGCCTGGAGGCATTATTCTCTCCAGCTTCCAGAGGCCAAGTCACTAAAGGAATGTAACTTGCCAAGGATACCAAGCTGCAAAAACAAAAAACAAAGAACTGACATCTGTTGAAACCACAACTACCTCCCAAGAGTAAGGTGAGACGTGGGGAGGCTGAGGGCAATAGAGTCCTCCATTGTCAGATCTGGAAAATGTCTCAGGGGTCAACTAGACCACCCACCTGTTTCATTTTATAGATGAGAAGATTGGGGCCCAGAGAGGAACAGCATCCTGCTTAGGGCAACACAGCAAACTGGTCACTGGAATGCTAGCCTGCCATCGTCAATCAAGTCATGCACCGTGCTTTTCTTTAACAGAAATCAAGAGCCATACACAGCATTTGGCAAAGGAGAGGCGCACACAGGCAGCATGAATTAAGCTCCTACCCTGTTTTAACACCTCTTATCAGTTTTATGAGGAATGCAAAGATTTGTACCCCCTTCCTTGCTTGTCTGGGAACAGACAGCAGTAAAGAAACTGAAAGCACCTGCTCTCAGGTGGGTTGAGGAGATAAGAGAGTGATAGTAGGGGGAATCTTTTATGTAGAATGGGCAGGGAAGGTCTCCTGGATAAGGTGGTAACTAAGTAGAGACCTGAAGGAAGCCAGGGAGGTAGCCACTGATGTAGGCAGAGCATTCCAGGCTCGGAGCAGCAAAGCCAGAGTGCTCCAGACAGGAGAGAGGGCGCCTCTGAGGCCCCAGCACTGGAGCAGAAGGGGCGGCAGAAGGCAGTAGCAATTGATGGCCCAAAGTGGGAATGGGGACTGGGGCCTTAAAGAGCGCATAGGACTTTGTAGCTATGGAAAGGACTCTGGCTTCTACCCTGAGTAAGGTAGGAAGCCATAGGAGACTTTTCAGAGAGGAGAGAAGTGACTGGATTGGGGTTTTTTTTCTGGGATCACACTGGCTGCTGGGTTCAGAATAGACTGCAGCAGGCCAGGATGGAGACATGGGACTAGTTAGAAGGCTATTGCAGTAATGCAGGCAAGAGATAGGGTGGCATGGATGGTGGTGGCAGCAGATGAGTTGGGGACAAGTAGTTGAATTCTGGAGCCAACCTATATACCCTAGGTCTGAGGATGGAGCCGGCAGGATTTTCTGGTGGCCTGAACGTATGGTGTGAGAAAAACAAAGCCATCCAGAAAGCTTTTGGCCTGAGCATCTGGTGTAATGGAACTGCCATTCCTTATGATGGAGAAATCTGTAGGAGCCGAGCAAGAATTCACTCACCCCAGGTGTTATTTAAGGATTCTCACCTTCCAGCCTCCCCACAGTCCTAACTGTGGACACCTAGTGGGAAGGGCCTTTCTTAGCCACAGACAGAATCAAGATAGCCCCTTTCATGGAACCCACCCTGTCCCATCCCCACCCAGCCATAAACCTTCCACCTTCTCAGAGGCAAACCCTAGCCTGTGCTGGAACCATCCAGAACCCAAGCAGGGTCAGAGACCAGACAGTCAGCCAGGCCTGGCTCTGATTTAATTATGAGAAGTCCAACCAGCTGCCCTGCCAGCAAGAGCGCCCCTGGGCCTCCAGTTGGCCAGCCCCAGGGGCATAGTTCCTGGGCTTGTCGGAGGGAGTTAGCCTCACACACCACACCCTGGGACCCATCCAGTAACCTTGGCTGGCCCTGCCACTGGCCGCCTGGAATCTGAGAAACTCTGGTCCAGGCCAGCCCTAGGCCATCGGGTTTGGGGCACAGAGCCTGCTGGGACATGAATGGCTAGGGCTCCTCAGAAAGGAGGCAGCCCCTGAGGAGTGGACCTAGGATGCTGACTGAACTGCAGGGCTGGAGGGGCGGGAGAGCGGCAGGTGAGCCTTGGGCGCTGCTCCAGAAACAAGCTGACGCCCCTTCCCCAGGCTAGGGGACCCTGCTGGGATGCCAGAGAAGGCCTTGGTTTTCTCATCGGTTAACTGGGAATAGTAAAACTTGCTTTCAAGAACTGTTGCTGTGAGGATTAAATAAGATAGTAGGGAATGAGAACCCAGAATAGACCCTGGCATTTCAAGGCTCCAGTACAGAGCAGCAACCTTCCCCCTTCCTAACAGCAGGCCTCAGCGCTCCAGCCTGGGAATAGTCCAGAGCCCTACTTGCATCAAGAAATGGGGGCTGCTGAGCCTGTCCTCAGAGCCTGTTACTGCTCCCCCCATGCATGCAGCGGCCAATTTCAAACTATGTAAATATGCCAGACTGCCTCTTCAGCAAGACAACAGCTATACTTAGTGCAATTTGCATGTATTTTAAGCTGACTTATTCCAGGCAAAGAAGCTGATTCATGAATTTAATAACATTCATAGATTCCCATAATGTCAGCACTGGGAGAGACCTCAGACACCATCTATTCCAGACCCTCATTTGGTGGAGAAGGATGCCCAGGGCAGCAGTGTGTCCGGGTTATGCAGGTGGGGTGCAGCACGGATGGCATCGGCCCCTCGGCTTTGGATTCCAAGCCCAGGGTTCTTTTCTGGCCTGTCAGTATTTCACTCTATACCTTCCCAGCAAGGTATGAATTTGCAGCCTTCAGACCCTCATGTCACCTGGATTGCCTTAGCTCAAGGAGAGCAGTCGGTCCTCCAAGCCTGCCTTGAAGGAAGGGGTGAAGGTGTGGGTGTGGTCTGGTGCATGCTGGGGGCCAGCTGTGTGCAGATGACAAAACAGTCCATGAATCCTTCCCTGCTAGGACACCAAGGGACCCATAGAATGAAATCTTCGAAGCATCCCACTCCCCTTAGCAGTCCATTAAAATGATGCATTAGGTCATTCAGGGATTTACCTAGAACATATTTTTAATTCTAATCAACAGCAACTGCATCTGCCTGCCCAGTGAGGCTTCTCCCTCCCTCTGGTGACTGCACACATCTTTGCTTTATGGGAACGGTTCCCTCTCGGTGAATTCCAACGGGGCTGTCAATAAAGGGCTGGGCATGTGACCCAGACCCAACCTGGTCCTTGGAGCAGGGTGGTCACACACCTGAAGAGTCCTCTTGAGGAGTGCAGTGTTTGGCTGAGGAGAGGTGGTACTGATCTTTTCTCTGAAACAAGTTGTGGAATGATGCAACCTGCGTGGCACTAACAGGGCTAGTTTTCCCGCCATGAGGTTAAAGCCTGTCTAACAAAGAATTAGCCCAGTGGAAGACAAAGCCAGAGATGATGAGAAAGTATACTGACACCATTGTTGAAATGCCTGGATCCAGTTGTGCCTGAAGCCCAGCTCAATCCCCTAGACTCCCCTATTTTCTCAAGCTAATTTAGGTTGGGTTTCTTTACTTGCATCTGAAATACTCTGGACTCAGTCACTAATCTGCATTATCTCCTGAGGTAATAAATCCCATTGGGTGACTCCTGCTATGCAAAATTGTACTTCTTTCTGGGGAGGGTCCCGAACTGACTTTCTTAAGTTTTATGAGGGTGTTCCGATTGTAATTAAAAGTATTTGGAGTCACCTTGTACCAGGTGCTCTTATATTAAGTCACTTAGTTACCCCAACAATTTTCTGAAAAGTATTATTAATCATTATTAGTCCTATTTTAGTGATTAGAAAAATGAAGCTCATAGGGTCCAGTAACTTCACCAGGGTCACATAATAACTGAATGTTGGAGGTAGTCTCAAATTTAAGTACCGGGGACTCTAAATGCACTAATAAATGTGTCTGATGATGAAGACGGCAACTGCTTCCAATGACTGAGCTCGTACTGTGTGGCAGGCACTGCGTAAAGCACCTCACCTATGTCAGTTACTCCTCCCCACAACTCTGAAGGTTTACAGCTGAGGAAACTGAGGCTCAGAGTTCTTATGCAACTTGCCAGCTAGTAAGGGAGAGCTGGGGTCGTCGGCCCTCACTTCAGCACCGTGATCGATACTGTGGGGGTGAAGTCTGTTCTCACCGCTCGGACCTTCCTGAGTTTATTGACTCAACTCTCATCTCTCAGCTTTTCTCTTTCTGGACTAAGGAGAGACCCACAGTCTTAGAAACGACTCCAATTTCTCTTGGGCTGTCCATTTGCCCCTCCAGTCAGGTTTTGGCTGGCCAGTCTCATGCTGACACTGCTCACCTCCATGCTCAAGAGCCCGAGCCAGGTGCCAGGGCTGCGTCCAGAGCCCTCCTTCACCATTGCTTTTAATAAAGGGCTAACAGGGGGCTGAAGAAAGTGGTGAACCTCTACCTGGGGCCAGCCAGAGGGTGGCCATGGGTGAACTCTAGGTCCTGTCTCTCTGGCCCTCACCTCTCCGGGGTCCCCGCTTAGAGGTATACTGAGCTTCTGGCCCCTGGGGGTGCTGGGCAGTGGCCCCACTGCATTTATTTACAGAGCGAGAATACTGCCTGTCTGGAACCCTGGCATGCTGCCTACCTTTCAGGAATAGCTCAGTGACCTAGGCCAAAGAGTTCTTATATTTGGCAGAAGGAAGAAAACCTCTACACAGAACAACAGAATGATCCAGAATTGCTGTCCTTTGCCAGGGTCGTGTCTCCCAGACTCCAGGCCCCACTCGCCCAGGATGGATACCTCCTGATCCCTGCCAGGCCTCCGAGGTATCCCTCATGGTGACAGACAGATGATGATGGATCACAGTCTCTGCCTGGCTGTGCCCTACCTGAGATGCTAAGGGGGGAGGCAGCTGTGCATCTGGCAGGCAGAAACTTATTTTTTTGTCACCTAGTCATCAAGATACTTCCCAGGCTGGGACTGGCCTAAAAATGCCAATCATCCTTGGAAGGAAGCATGTGGGACAGCAGGCACAGATGGCTTCATCGGGGCCATGTCAATGAGACTCTCCTTGAGTGGCCGCCTGGGTCATTTTATCCAGTCCTCAGCCTCCACTTTCTCTATGGGTGAGAAGCGATGAACTGAATATTTTCAGATGTTTCAGATATGTTTCACATTTTCTAGTGATTTCAGAAAACATAGGGGGAACAACTCCATGGATTTTCTCAATCCCAGTCCAAGTGTCAATTGTCCTTTGTTCTCATTGGAGTCTGCCTTTGACCCACATCCAGCCTTTCTTCCTCCTTGCGCTTTGTCTACCGCCATCCAGTGTGAAGGATTTAGGTGACTCACAGGAGGGGTGGGTACGGCACAAGCATCGGTGTCCAGAGTGGGCTTGAAATTCAGCCCTCCCACTCAATAGCTGTTTAGCCCTCAGTATGTAATTTCTCTGAACTTTGGTTCCCTCATCCGTATTATAAAAATAATTCCCTCCTTACCAAGTACCTGTAAAGATTGGAGAGTATGTATACAAAGTACCTGACACGGAATAACTGTTCAGTACAAGCTAGCCATGAGCACTTCTGCTAATTTTTTTAAATGTTATCCCTCTACAAGCCCAGGTTTTCTTCCCCACCAGATCTCTTACCCACAGCAGCTCTCCTTGATGAACGCTTCCTAGAGTCCTCTCTTCATGCTCATTCAAAGCCCTGTTTTCCCTGAGGCTTTCTGGAGACAATGTCCCAGTTCCAGATATCATATCCAACAGTGAGAGGCTTAGGGCCACTCTCATGCCTCAGAATGCTTGGCATGAGCACCTGGTTTGTTCTCTCTGTCTATCCTCAGACTCCTAGAAAGAGCCCCATGCCCCAGGAAGGGCCTGCTATCCTAGCCCCGGGCAAACGCCCTCACAACACTCATCAACACGTCATATGCAAAAATTAATTCCAAATGTATCATAGCCCTAACGGTAAGACATAAAACTATGAAACTTCTAGGAGAAAACTAGAGAGAAAAATCTGTATGATCTTAGGTTAGGCAAAGAGTTCTTAGATAATGGCACCAAATGCATAATGTATTTTTTAATGATAAATTGAATTTTATCAAAATTAAAAACCTTTCCTCTGTGAAAGAGTCTATGAAGAGAAAGAAAAGTCAAACCACCGACTGGAAGAAAATATTTGCAAATTACATATTTGACAAAGGACTTTCATCCAGTATATATAAGAGCTTTTCAAACTCAACAGTAGGAAAACACAAACAACCCCTTCCCAAATCGGTCAAAAGATTTGAACAGATGTTTTACCTTAAAAGGTATATATAGATGGAAAAATAGCACATGAATGTGGTCAACATTATTAGTCATTAAGGTAATGCAAATTAAAATCACAGTATGTGTGTTTAGGCCAATGTGTAGATACCACTAACACCTATTAGAATGACTAAAGTAAACAATTCTGACAATATCAAGTGTTAGTGAAACTCTAGAATAACTGGACTCTCATACATTACTGGCTACAAATGACTACAGCCACTTTGGAAAACAATTTAGTAGTTTCTTATGAAGTCAAATATATACTCCATATATAATCTACCAATCCTACTCCTAGATATTTACCCAAGAGAAATTAAAACTGATGTTCACATAAAAACCACCATGTGAATGTTTATAGCAGCTGTTTCATAATAACTAAAAACTGGGAACAACTCAAATGTCCTTCAAGCAGTTACTGGATAAACAAACTGGCATATCCAGATATTAGGATGCTATCCAGCAATAAACTGTAATGAACTATATATACGCACATAATGGTACGGACAAATCTCAAATGCGTTTTGCTAAGTGAAAGTAGCCAGACCCCAAAGACTAGATAACATGTACTTTTATTTAAATGATTTTTCTGGAAAAGGGAAAAGTATGGGTTGTAGAACAGATCAATGGCTCCCTGGGGTTAGAGCTGGGGGTAAGGAGTTGACTGCAAAGGGATAGCACAAGGAAACTATTTGGGGTGACAAGACTATTTTGTATCTTCACTATGATGGGGAATACACAACTCTACACATTTGCCAAAATCCGCAGAACTATATATAAAGAGTGAACTTTACTGTATGTAAGCTTAAAAAACTAAATCTAATAAAACACTTTTAAAAACAAAGGATTATAAGTTAGAAAAAGTAAGTTGACAGAGTTCAGGGAACAAATGAAAGAGAAAAGCAAAAATATCACAGGTGTGAAAGCCACCTTAAAAGAATAAAAAATAGAATACACATGACTAAAACACTGTCAACAGTATGGTAAGTAGGACAGAAGAAATCACGAAACAATAAAGAAAAGAATAAAGATATAAAATTATTGTACAAAACATCAAAAATACAAATGCCAAAGAAGATCCAATGTGAAAATCATTGCTGTTTGTGGAGAAGGTAACAGATACAGTAGAATAGGTGACGTATTCAAAGAATAGTAAAAGAAAACTGTCCTGAAAACCTCACATATCACAAAGGATATTCAGTGTTCCAGGAAATAAAAATCTATGAGGAACCACCTATACCAAAACATTCTGCTAAAATTATTGAAATTCAAGGATAAGAAAATAATCACAATAATATTGGAAAAATAATTACATACAATGTGAAAAATATTAATTTGTTACTTAATCATTAACTTAATCAATATATGTTAAGCACCTACAATGTGCCAGGCTCTGTCATAGGTACTGCAGATGAAGTGATGAATAAAACAAAGCCCCTGATCTCATGGAGCATTCTAGCAAGAGGAGACAATTAAAAAAATGAACAACGTCAGTCAATAAAGACATATAATGTCAGTTAGTGACACGAGTCATGAAGAATGATAAAACAAGATATGGGAATAAAGAGTGGTAAAGGATTTTATTTTATATAATTGGTCAGAAAAGTTACTTCTGGTAAGGCTATTTTTGGATACACATCTGAAGGAAATGAGGAAGAAGCCATAAGGATGTCTGAAGGTAGAGGACTTCAGAAAGAAGAAAATAGCAAGTGCAAAGATCCTGAGGTGAGAATATACATGATGATGCAAAGACAGCAAGAAGACTGTGGCAATACCAGTGAGTGAATGAGTGACTGGCAGAAATGATGTCAGAGAGACCATCTGGGCAGGATATTATAAGGTCTTACAGGATATATTCTAAGTGGGGTGGGAGAGCATTACAGGGCTGAGAACAGGGGATACATGATTTAATTTTAAAAGGATAACTGGCTCTTGTGTGAATTATGTAGAATAGGATAGAACAGGGCAGGGTAGAGTAGGGTAGGATAGGATACTATAGGATAGGACAGATAAGATAGGAAGGATGGGTCCGAATGGGGTGGGATGGGACAGGATATGATCGAAGCAAGAAGACAGCTAGGAGGCACTTACAATAGTATAAGGGAGATTTGTGGTGACTTATACGAGGATGGAATCAGAGGAGGAAATGTGACATGGCCCAAATCTGTATATATTTTGAAGGTAGTCTCCTGTTTTGCTGAAGGACTGAAAATGAGGTACAAGAGAAAGAGTGACTCCAAGGGCTTGGCCTGGACATCTGGGTGAGCAGTTCGTGCTGTTACTGTACTGGGAAACACTGGTGGGGGAATAACATGGAGGAGTTCGATTTGGTCATGTTAACTTTGCCCAGCCTATTAGCTATCTAAGAGGAAATGCCTCAGACTTTTCCTCTTCAGTACTCAATCTTAAAGACAGGGAAATACCTACAACATTCTGAGAAAAGAAATGCATAACTTCAAGTAGAAGGCCAGTATCCAGCTATCATCACACATGCAAAATAAGGAGCCCTCCTCAGAAAAACTACTTGACAATAAGTCTAGCTGACAACTATAATTCAGAGAATATTTTTGCTTAAAAAAACAATAACTAGCAGTAAGCATTCCATACTAGTCCTCAGTCCATAGATTAAGTAGAAATTATAGTTATGAAACAGAAAGTAAATGTTTTACTTTAGACAACGTGAAAGTAATACATTTAATAAATGTCTTGTGGAAGAGGACAGGGGGATAAAGTAATGTGCTAATTTTCTCATCTTTCATAACAGTCACTAGACAGTGTCTCAAATTTAAATTTTCCTTAAAATTTACTCTAATCTCTTAATATTTATATTTCCTCTTAAATTTGAAGACTATTTTAGGAACTATTATTTCTTGTGTTGAAAAAACATTTATCCGATGTTCAGAAATTCTGTGACAGTTCCTTGGGTTTCCTGTTGTCCTATTTAAAATTTCAGTTAAATTATCTTTAATACGTTTCTAGTAAAAATGCCACATACACTACGACTCCATCCTGGTAAAATGATTTCCCTGGCTATCTAAGTGCCCATTCATCTACTCCCCTCTGTGTATATATATGCATAGATACATGACCAAAACCACAGATCGTTAAGGATGGTTCTTTTGGGGCAATATGAATTGAGCAATTTTTTTCTCAATCAAATATTATCTTTTACCACCAACTATTTACATGTAAATACAGAGGATGATAAACTTATAAAAGTGAGATAGCAAGCTGGGTATGTAGTAACAGACCGTATTTGAAGGTCCCGTGGTCACTGTCTGTTCCAGCTTCCCTGGGCATTTGCACCAGTCCCATGGTCAAGAACACAACTGAGTCCTGGGAAGTACAGGGCTCCCAACAGGAGAAGCCAGCTTCCAGTGGTGCTGAAGTTTGGGCCAGGTATTTGATGTCCCGCAAACATGTGGCCAGGACTCTGTGTGATCCAGGGTAGCTGGGGAGAAAGGGAAGGAGCTCTGTAGTTTTCTGTTTTCAGGCTCACTGTGGACATTCTCCAGTTCTTAGGAGTAGGTCAAAGCAGAAATTTCAGGGTGTGGGGAATGAGTAGCCTTCACTGCTCTGTCTGAAGGATTTCACAAGATCAAGCAGCACCCACTAGAAACCAAATGCAGTCTCTAAACACAGCATGGCCCAACCTGCAAGATTCCTTTGCCCTGAGCCAGAACTCACTATGCTCTGATGTCAGAAAGACATTCAGCAGAGCCTCTCAGGAAGTGCGGTGGAGGGCCGTCCTGGAGGCAGCTCTGGGCCCAGGTGTTGCCTCTCTCCTGATCACATTCCCGCTGACGGTTTGGGTAAGGAATAGCTGATTCAACCTAAGATGGCCTGAAGCCAGAAGAGATGCTGGAATCCATCATAAAAGATTCTGTAGGTTGGAACAATGGGCTGCAAAGTAACAAGGTCAGCTAAGTAGACAGAGAATGTGAAATAATTACGTAGCTCGGCGGCATTATTTCAGGCAAAGACTGTGGGGCTTTAGCTGGCCTGTCCCCATATGAACAGATTGTGTGGTATTGCTCCCCAAAGCGTTGACTTGCAGTTCCCAAGCATACCATCCTTACTTGGGCTTTGTAGACCTTGCTGTTTCTTAGACCCCCAGCTACCCTTCATCTTCCTCATCAAGGTATCCCTTCCTCAAGACTCAGGTGTCAGTCAGCTGCTCCAGAAGAGCCCTGCCCCACCCCCACACCTCAGTTCTATCTAAACCATTAATCCTAACCTATTATATCTTCTATCAAAGTGTCCAACAGGTATTCCCTTTGTCTTTCAAGTAAACCCTAACCTCCTTTTTGCCCTCTGTATCCCCATCACTCAGCACAGCATCTGGGACATGTGACTAGTGAATAAATGATGCATAAATGATTGGACAGATGAGTAACCAAGCACAGTGGACTCTCCAGCTGGAGCAGAAAGACCTAGGGACAGAAGGCCCAAGTTCTGTGACCATATCTTCTCTAGACCATGACCTTCCATAACTTTGGCACTAACCCCAAGTTACAGGAAGCTTTGAATTGTTGCTGCTTCTGAGGTACTCTAATCAGAGCTGAACTTTGCAAACTCATTTTGCTCATTGGTGAAGTAAGTCGATCGGACTGACAGCTCTGGCCAGGGCCAGCGTCACAGCACACTGTGCACTCACACAGAGCCCCATGCTTGGCAAAAGAAACCACACTTGGTTAAAAGCTCTGCTCTTACCATCTAGAAGCTGTGAATTTGAACAAGGCATCCCATATTTTCATTCAGCAGTGAGACCTGCTAATTATGTAGCTGGTCCTACTCATCTATGAGTATAAAAGGACCCATTTTGTCTTTACCATAAGCTTAAACCATTTAATGAGTATTAAAATCTACGCCAACTTGCATCTAATCTTCATCAGTTCATTGAACAAATATTGGCCTGTGTTTTGTACAGTTGTTATAAAAAAACACATACTACTTAGCCCCTTTTCCGCTTATCATTATTTTGCATGTACACACTTGTCCATGCCTTGATAGAGTTCCCATATTTGTCATTTTTAATAGCTCTCTCATATTCTGGAATGTAAATACGCCATGGGTTTTACGCCAAACCCTGTTGGCTGGGCATTTGGGTTGCTTCCAATTTTTATAAATAGCATTTCTAACAGCAACTAAGTACAAATTACTTTCTTTTTTCTCTTTTAGGCTATTTCCTTGGAGTATATTCTCAGAAGTGGAATTATCAAGTCAAAGGGTAGGAATAATTTTATAGTCCTTAAATATTACTGGATTGTTCTCCTGAAAAACTGGACCAATTTATGGAGCCATCAGCAATGTACATGTAGTGCTCCTAAAATTCTGCAATGATTATTTTTTACTAGTTTAATAGGTGCATAATGATATCTTAAAATTGAAACAGCCTCAATGTTCAACAATAAGGGGGCGAGTTTTAATAGTCTGTACACTTTTTCTATATGGTCAGTAAAAATGAGTTTTTAAAGGCACAGAAGTCCACTGGTCTGGCTCAGTCCCCACTCGTAGCCTTGGCTATTTGCGCTCCACAAGGTGACCTCAAGCACAGATCCCCCAACTGGCAGAAGGCCTTTGCTCCAGACCTATGCTACAGAGGCAAAGGGGACGTGCTGCGTCCTGGCCCCACCCTCCCTAGCTGTGCACCTCTGTGCGCCTCCGGCTTTTACTTGTGAGTGAGGGGTGATCACCACTTGGTTGACCAGGGTGGAGAGAGGATTCGGTGAAATGATGTTGGGAGCAGGTTCTTTGAAAGCATCCCAATTAGTTACTGGCGTTACTTCCTGGGAAAGAGAATGGGCTGTGCAGGGCTGCCGATCCGTCCCCGTGCTCCTGCATGATGATGGCCCACGCCTCTCGGCTGTGCTCAGAGAGGAAGAAACAGCCGTGCATAACTGCTTCATGTCAGCTGTGTGCCTTCCAGGAGGAAGGAGTCCAAACTGGTACCCACTCCCGCCTTCCAGCAAGCTTACTAGTAATATGTATTTATTTAACGAATATTTAGAAGCACTTACTATGCACCAGGCACTGTTCCAAGTGTTTCACTAAATTAAGCCATTTAATCGTCCTAAGCATGTTGTGAGATAGGGACTGTGCTCATTGTACAGGTGAGCAAAAACAGGCAGAAGACGTTGAGTGACTTACTCTTAACAAGTCAACAGGTAGCTAGTGACGGCACCAGACACGAGTCCAGGCAGCCTAGCTCTAGCCTCAGAATCCATATGCTTGTCCTACACACTATGCTATCTCTAAATGAATCAAGGGACACAAGAGCCAGCATAGGCCTTGGGCATCACCTCCTCCCACCTCATTTTTGAGATGTGGAAACCAAGGGCTTATCAGATCAGATAACCCACCCCAGAGCACACAGTATACAGTGGCCAAGCTGGATGGAACTCCATGACTCCTGACAACAAGGGCAGGGCCCTCCACACCACCTCATTGCCCCAGGATCAGTGACTGGGCTGCTAGAAGATCACCTCTCAGCCCCCATCCCTGCGTGCCTGTGCCAGGGAACTGAACGGTCTCGATGTTGGTGGAAAATCACACTGTACGAGTCAAGTCTGGAAAACTCAAGCTGAGACAGGTGCTTCCTGGAGAAACCCCAACTCCACCGTTTGTTCTGGCCAACAGAGCAGTTTCTTTAGGGTTATTTTTGTCCAGAGGAGTCAAGAGCTGGGAGAGAGACAGCTGAAGCAAATTTCTTTTAAAGAACATGATGCAAAGGACAGAGGAAGGAGGACTCTCCAAGGCCCATCCTGTCAACACAGGAGAGGTCCTTTCTGCTGGACCCAGTGCCAGGCTGGGCCCTGCCCTGTGGCCTCCCACAGTTCCATCCCAGCCTCTTCATGCCCGGCCCTCCCAGCCTCTTGGCTTCTCCTGGGATGAGTTCTGCTGTTTCCTCCCCCTCCTCCACCTCTGCGGATGTGCACCTTCTTTGAGCCTCTACAGTTATAAATAAATGATGTCTGGATTGATTAGAGGATTGGCTTTCTCTCCAGCAACAGTCCTGATCTCTCATTTCTGAAATCTTGCTGCCAACCGGAATTACTCAAATTTCCTGTTGCATTGGGATTTTAGCAGAAAGAGTTCTCACCTGGGAATGCAAGAGTGCTAAATCCGGAGTCGGGCAAGGAGGGCTCCAGTCTGGTTCTGCTACTGATGCTCTGCGGCCCTGGACAAGCCACTCAGCTCTCTGAGCCTCAGTTTGCCAGCAAAGGGGATGGTAATTCCAGGTCACTTTCCTTACAGAATTATTGGGAGAAATGAACCAGGAACCAGGTTAAGTATGAAAATACAGTGAACTGGATGTCAATGCAGATGTCAGCTGCAGAGCAGCTCCACCTGGTAGCGGGCCTGCTCTGTGACCCAGGGAAGTCCTGATGATTGCTTTGAGATCCACTTTCCTCCTTCACAATAGAGGTGATTGCACCACCTCTTCCCCAGTGTTGTTTTGGGGACCAAAATGACATATACATGTGAAGACATTTTTAAACAATAAAATGTTCCACCCCACTGATATATAGTGACTATAAATCATGCTCCTGGAGAGTGCTTAATGAAATAAAGAAATTGTGCTGTAAGTGAAAAACTCAGGATACAAAGTCATGTATACAGTATATAAGGGAAAAAACACATAGAAGAGAGACTAGAAGGAACGATGACAAAATGTTAACAGTCTGTGTTTCCAGTTACTACGATGCTTTACCTGCTTTATGGACTTTGTTTTTCTACAATGAGCAATACTGATAATTAACAGGGTAGGGGAGGGATTAAAATGGTTTTTATTCAAGTTTTTAAAAAAGTTCTTGAGAAGTCTTGTTCTCAAGTTGCTCTCAAGTTCCCGTAGTCTCAACCAGATCAATGCTGTTCACACAAAAGCTGCCATGCCCAGTGTGTTGGGAGGGAAAGGGAGAATGAAAGGGGTGTGGCCACATGGGAGGGAGGAGGGGAGGTGACCAAAGAGCCAGCCCAGGAGCCACAGGGACACCCGCCTGTGACTTCCATGGGCCATCACAACAGAGCAGAGCTGGCAGGAAGCTCCGAAAACCCTAGTCACTCACCATCCCATGACCCACTTTTCAGATCTGAGGCCAAGACAGAGAAAGTGACTTGTCTTAAGATGCCAGGTCGCTCCCCCACTGCTTCTCCAGCCCTTCTGTGCCATCTCTGGGGGACTGTGAACTGTTTTCCCGACAGGTGGGTGCCTTTCTGCTTTTCAGCTGAGTTTCCAGTTCTCTGGTCAGTACATCCTCTAGGGGATCAGTGTCACTCCTGTGGTCTTGGGCACACATATTCAGGATGTGAATCTGCTGTCCAGAATCTACCCCTATCCAGAAAATAAGGCCCTTGCAAATACAGCAGCTGAATAATAAAAATCATAGAATTTAAGGATCTTAGAGCATGAATGCAACATCTTCATTTTGCAGGTGAGAAGACTGAAGCACAGAGATCCTGAGTGACTTACACAGCTAGTAGGTGGATGTACCAAGTCATAAGCTCAGCTCTTTTTATTCCTGGTTCTTTTCCACTATTTTGTTCAGCTCCTCAAAAATGAAATGAAGAGCATCCTACAGTATGGGAGAATATATTTGTAAACGACATATCTGACAAGGGGTTAACATCCAAAATATATAAAGAACTCACACGTCTCAACACACAAAAAGCAAATAACCCTATTAAAAAATGGGCAGAGGATATGAATAGACACTTCTCCAAAGAAGAAATTCAGATGGCCAACAGGCACATGAAACGATGCTCCACATCACTAGTCATCAGGGAAATGCAAATTAAAACCACAATGAGATATCACCTCACACCAGTAAGGATGGCCAGCATCGAAAAGACTAGGAACAACAAATGCTGGCAAAGGTGCAGAGAACGGGGAACCCTCCAACACTGCTGGTGGGAATGTAAACTAGTTCAACTATTATGGAAAGCAATATGGAGATTCCTCAAAAAACTAAACATAGAAATACTATTTGACCCAGGAATTCCACTCCTGGGAGTTTACCCAAAGAAAACAACTTCTCAGATTCAAAAAGACATATGCACCCCTTATGTTTATCACAGCACTATTTACAATAGCCAAGAAATGGAAGCAACCTAAGTGTCCATCAGTAGATGAATGGATAAAGAAGATGTGGTACATATACACAATGGAATATTATTCAGCCATAAGAAGAAAACAAATCCTACCATTTGCAGCAACATGGATGGAGCTAGAGGATATTATGCTCAGTGAAATAAGCCAGGTGGAGAAAGACAAGTACCAAATGACTTCATTCATCTGTGGAGCATAAGAACAAAGCAAAAACTGAAGGAACAAAACAGCAGCAGACTCACAGAACTCAAGAATGGACTAACAGTTACCAAAGGGAAAGGGACTGGGGAGGATGGGTGGGAAGGGAGGGATAAGGGGGAAAAGGGGGCATTATGATTAGCACACATAACATAGCGGGGGGCACAGGGAAGGCAGTATAGCACAGAGAAGACAAGTAGTGACTCTGTAGCATCTTACTACACTGATGGACAGTGACTGTAATGGGGTATGTGGTGGGGACTTGATAATGGGGGGAATCGAGTAACCACAATGTTGCCCATGTGATTTCATATTAATGATACAAAAAAAAAACTTAAGTGCACAGCATGTGCCTTTGTCCATCTACATCATTAACTCCAACAACAAACAAATAATAGATTCACACCACTGACCAAAATTAATTCCAGTATGTCAAAATGCCAAAAGTGAAAAAGAATTTTAAAATATCACGTGAAAGTATAGGAGACTGTAATCGTAGACTGAGAAAGGTCTTTTTAAGCAAACATGATACCTGAAAGCCATAAAGAAAATAGTTGATAGGTTTGACTGCTTATGAATTAAAACTTTTGTATACAACAAAAGACTTATAAACAAGACAAATGAGAAGTTGGGAGAAAATATTTGCAACATACATAACACACAGGATTAATGTCTAGACTTTAAGTAATAAACTAAAGTCAGTTATAGAAGACCAAACATCTACTATAAATAAAAATGGGCTGAAAGTATGCTGGGCAGTTAAGTAAAAAAAAAAGAAATTGAAAAGGTCAACATTTTTTTAAATGTTCTGCTTCATTTGTAATCAGAATACCTAGCAAATATCCATTAAAAGCAGTGAAAAGTTATAATCCAGACTATAAAATACTAGAGGCACTATTTTTTAAGGCCAATATATATGTACAAATATGGAAAGATCTCCAAATATAGCTCATAGAAAAATATGTTGCAAAACATATTTCTGCAAGTTGTACGATCCTATTTATGCTTAAAAGTCTTATATCTGTTTCCATTTATGTACATATACATGTAAAATTCTGAAAGAATACACATCAGACGGTTAACAGTGGTATCCCTCTGGAAGGATATGGAAACTAAGGGGGTAGCTTGGAAGCCAGGGCACATTCACCATTTACTTTATTTGCTAATGTGTGTATTGTCTGAGTCTTTTGCAAAACGATATTCTTCCACGACCTGTGTATTTTAGAAAGCACTAAAATAGAACAACAGAGAGGTCCATCATGGTTGTGTTTTCTCATGAACCAGACAACCAGATATTACCTCAACTTAAAGAATAACCTCCTGAGATAGAAATGAGACAACCAACTTTAGAACCATCCGGATGTTTCTCCTGGGTCCACCTAAATTTGCTCCTGCTTGTTCAGTCCTCACAGTGTCCACAGAAGCCAAGCCCACCGCCGGCAAATTGGACCTCTTCAGACTCTCATACGAAAGTGGCCACCTCCACCTCTCCCACCCTCCTCCACCACCCCACTCCTCAGCCGCTCAAGGCAGGTGCCAGTCTCTGCCTTTAACCAGGTTTCCCTGCTCCTGAAACCCTGTAGGAAAAATTGTAGGAAGGACCGCTCCAGGTCGTTTGCCAGGAAAGTGCAAGCTGCAGATATTTCAAGAGAAGAAACTTCACCAAGTGAACAAAGACAACCCCCAAGAGAAAGTCTCCCAGAATCCCTGGTCACTTCCACTACTCTCACCCTAGGGATGGGAATTTCTCCACCACACCATTAAAAGATGCCAGACTCAGGAAGCCATTCATTCACCAGAATGCATAAGCACCTACTTATAGACCAGGTATCCTGCAGGGCCTTTCATTTATGGTGCTTATTTCATTCAGGCCACACCACAAGCTCAAGGTGGGCCCTACTGCTAGTCTACATTTTACCAACGAGAAAACCAGGATCTGAAAGGCGATGCCACCAAAGGTCAGTTGTGTTTCACAAACATATATTAATCAGATGCTCCAAGCACAGGCTAAGGTATTTGGGACTCACAGAAACAACAGATGTGGTCTCCCCCTTGAGGAATTCACAGTCTAAAGGTAGGGACTTTCAATAATGAAGAGATCTTGAAGCACAGATTATAACCTACAGAGAGGCCAGTGTCAGACAAAGAGACTTGCAGTGAAAACTGGTTTGACAGTTTGACTCAAAAATATGTAATTTCACCACATTGTGCTGTGTGATCTTCGGAGATGGGTATAAGTAAGCCCTGGGTGCCATAGAAATACACAAGCCTTGGGTTCAGCAAAGGGTTCCTGAAAGTAAAGAACCAGTATTTGGATCCAAGTTGGTGTGACTCCAGGCCTCATGCCCTGTCCTCTATGCTGCACAGAAAAAAATTTTTCTCCACAGTAGGGAGTCCAGGATGCAAATTACCCTCAACTAGCGTTCAGCGTCAGCAAACAGATCCTAATGAAAACTGGCTTGATAGAGTTTCACCCAGTTATGCCCCATAATGAGCTATGACCCTGGGAAACACCATCAAGAAGACCAGCTTTCTCCTTTAGCCTTGACCTGAGGAAGCACAGCCCTTCCTCAGTGTATCTCAAGTGCAGTTTTGGGGCTGAAGCAGCTCTTTGCATGGCCTCCAAATTCCATGGTGCCATCTTCCCTTTCCAGACCCACTCACAGACATCCCCCTACACTCCTCTATCTTTTCTGCTTTCAGCTTTCAAGCTGAACCTAAAGGCCACTCTTTGCAACCTCAATCCATTTATCAAGTAGCCTGATCTAATTTCTCCACTCTTCACCCTGCCTCAGGGACCACTCCGAGAATCCATACAACTAGCTGCCCTCCCCACATCCTGGCCTCCCCCTCCCATACGGCCATGCCCATTGTATGACTCTCAAGGCCCACACTGTCGCAGCCTGGGGCCTCAGCAGGGCCCGCCAGGCCACCAGTATCCTTGAGTTAACTCATCGTTAGTTACCTTTACTACCAACACTCCTCTGTCCTCCCGTCTCAGCAAAGCCCGTCACCCACACAGTGTGTGCCCCACATTCCAGAGAGGGAAGAAGTGTCTCTCCAATCGCAGACCAATCCAGAATGGGTCTGACTGCCCTGGAGACTTAAAATATTTATCTATCTTCCCTCTTCCTCTGCACGCCTCTCAACACACATGTGAAGCACACGCCCTCCACACAGACACAGCTGTTTAGACAGAGGCCTTGTGCTGTAACACAGTGGAAGCCGGAGCTTCGGTGGGGGCTCCCCTCCCCCAGACGCAGACATCAGAGACGCAGCGCTTGGCTGCCTGCCCTGGAGGCTCCCCATCCTCTCCAGACCCTGCTCATGGGTCCTCCAGGAAACAAGGGCCTGACAAACTGGCAGTAGCCACAGGCCATCCCACATCCCCCTTCCCAACTTAGAGAATCCCATCTAAAGCAGACAAGGCTTTTTAACAAACAATTAGCTTGAATTTTTCATTAGCTGCTGCTTCCTTTGCAGTTCCTGCCTCTACCCCTTTCACATCACCAAGCTATGTATAGCTGGGGAGGCCCAAGCCATCCCGGAGGGGAGCCCAGCGGATGTACACGCTAAGGCTCCCGCGGACCCATCTCTGAAGTGGAGCCCTAATGAAGCTGATTATAAATTAATCCCACTTCCTCCACGCAGCCGCTGTGCAGCCTACTTCAGACAGATATTATTACTGAGAGCCTTAGCAAAGCCCATTCTGCTGCAAGGAACTTTGCTCTTCCCTGCCAGTGAGAATGACGATGGAGACAATGAGTGGTAAAGAGGCCCGTGCAATGCTCTTGCACATTCAGATTCTCGTAGCCGTGGAACAGTACTGTGAGGTCATGGTGGTCATTACTAGCAGCTTCTGTTTACAGCTGTGCTTCTGGGTTCAGGGACTTCATCCCATGACACAAAACGAGGGAGTCATAGGACTGAGTATGTGATGGCAGTTCAGGCTGGAATTTCAGAACAAGACGATCAATTCGTTCCTCTTTCTTCTCTGGGGTCCCAGGGCTAGGAAACATTGTCTAGAGAGTGGATGGATGGATGTTCAAGTATTGCTACTCACCAGTGTTTTGGGACATATTTGAGAAGAGAGGAGAGAGGAGAGAAAAAAGAACTTCCTCCGTTCCAAATATATCAATGCAGACAGTGTGGGAGGAGTGCACACACAATATGTACGCTCTGGGAGGGCCACATATTGACCGCCAGCTCTTGCCCCCACTGCCCCTGCCAACAACATCTACCTGACCTCAGAAAAACATGGCTCTCCCAGGTGACACAGCTGTCCCTCGAAGGCCAGCAGGAAGGCAGAGTGCCCTGGAGGAGGAAGAAAGGCCTCTCCAGCCCCAAGAAGTAGAATCCCGAGGGAAGGCAGCTCCCCAAAGCTCCCCACAAGCCTGAAGACAGGGCCACTCCCCTGCCACCCACCCATCAGATCTGCTTTATGCCCCGATTTGGCTCCAAGTAACTTCTGGCCCCAGGGTAGGAGCAGAGAAGCTAGCCAGTTTTAGATTGACCTGGCTGTCCTGCGGCACACAGGAAACGGTCAATAAGCAGTGGCTGATGAATGAAGGAATGAATGCGAGAAGGTCAGGGATGACACCACAGGGTGGCCGCATCCCAGCCCTGACCATGTGGCCTTGTCCATCCGCCTCATCTTTTCTCCAATGGTAAGCGTCCCAGTCTCCTGCCGCCCTCTCCTGTCTCCCAGCCACAGCTCTGCAGCCCTGGCCTTACACCCAGTGCTCTCCATAAATCTTTCCCCCTTTGCCTGCGGCTTCTGTGCCGCTGTGGACACTGGTGGGGGCCTGCTCAGCCCGCGAACAGTTCATAAACCCCTGCAGGCAACCCTCAGCTGCCCGGGGTGGAGGAGCCGGGGGAATAAATGCCCCGGCTCAGCCGAAGTGTGTGCCATGAGTTCTATGGTCTCCCCACGCAGTCCCACTCCAGCCCATGTCCCCACGGTGGTGTCCTTCCTAACATGCCCTTATATTGGCTTTTCCTTCTTCCCTCACCTTCCCAGGGGGCGTCGCAGATATGCCACCTGCCATAAGATCCCTTGGGGGGTTCCCCAGACCACTAGCCCTTGCTGTTTCCTTGGTTCCTGTCCACAAAATGGCCTCAGTTTCACCCCTGAGGGGAATTCTGTGGCTGCCTGTCTATTGAGGGCACAACACCAACACAGCTGGCACAGCGAGAGCACCTACTCTGTGCGGACTGGGCTGTGCACCTTCAGACTTCATTTCCCAGCCACAGTGCCCCTCTGAGGGAGGTACTAGTCCCATTCCACAGACACACATGTCAAGGTGCAGAAGAATGTGACACGGGCCCCAGTAAGTCTCTACAAGGAGTCGGCCCCAGGGCCCCGGTGAGCCTCTACGAGGAGTCGGCAGAGTGAGCCCCAGAAAGGCGGGAGACACACAGAGCCCCCAGGGGTGGCCCCCCTTACCCCCAGGCAGAGGGAGCATAAAACAAAGGTGGGCGAGAGCATGGGGTTCAGGAATAGTGATCCCAGACTAAATTAGAGCAGCGGGGACCAGGCAGAGGGCTGGAACACAAGGCTAAAAGGCCCAGATGGCCAAGGCGTGCAGGGCCCTGCCTACTGGGATAAGGACGGTGGATGTCTCCCCGAAGGCTTTTTTTCAATAAGGGCCTGGCAGCGTCGGATTTCTGTTTCAGAGATACTCCTCAGGCTGAGTGTGGTCACCGAGTGGCTGGTCTGATTGTCCAAGGAGGAGATGGTCAAGGCCTGAAGCAGGGCAGTGGGACTGCGTGGAAAGCCCAGGAAGAGGAGGAAAACCCACAGGTGCGGGAGGCAAGGAAGAGGGTGGAGTTGAAGACCGACTCCAGGGCTGGCTCCAGGTGGCTATGCACCTGCCACCTCTCCTCAGGACCAACTACAGCAAGTAACCAGTCTGCAGAGGGCATGTGGATCCATAAGGGGCATGGTGTCTCCATGTCACCACCAGAGATGGCAAGGCCAGCCCTGGACAGCCTCTCCACGCCCCCAACCAATGGGCTCCTCTCCTGTCCAGGGGTGGTCGGGAGCCTCTGGGAAAGGGTGAGGCTTCCACGAGTCTCTGCCGGGGCGTCTCTGCCCCTGAAGCCTGTGAAATATTTACAGCCAGCCATGCAGGGGAAGTGTAGGGGAGCTAGAACATGAATTATTGATGGCTTTGCTTTCATCCTGGCCCAGGCTGCTGGGACCCAGGGGAGCCCCACGTCTACGGACATGAAGTGGAGTTCTTGAGGAGGCCAGGAGTCGAAGCTCCTGACTGTCAGGGGGTACCAGAACCCTGTCATGGCCTCTTGGGGCACCCAGTGTCAGTGAGAGGATAGTGTGCAGGGCGGTAGCGAAAGAGGCCAGTGGGCCCAGAGCCTGTCTCACCAAGCCTAGCCAAGCAGCCCCTGTCCCTTGCTGGCTCCTTGCAGACACCCAGAGATTTGACCTGCCGGGGCTTCAAAGTCCCCTGCAAGCTGCCCGATGCCTGTTGTAACAGAGGTCAGCTCCCTCTGAGATGATTGCAGGATGGTCCCTGCAAGAGGGTACCAAACTCACTGCGGCCCCTGGAGAGCCCCAAAGGGCCGGCCTCCCTCCCTCCCACGTGGCCTCTGCTGGGCTGTGGCAGGGAGGCTGAGCCTTCCTCTCAATGTCCACGGAGCATCCCCCGGGAAAAGGCCTCCAGGGTGACTTCTCCCTGCTAACAGGTAGGCAGCACCAGCTCCCTACCTGCAAGGAAAGAGCTAAGTCCTGCTGTCGAGGAGCAAACCCTGGAGCAAGAGCCAGAAGACGTGGGTCTGCTTCACAGCACCACCACCCAGCCACGGGCCCAAGCCTCAGTATTCCTGTCTGAGAAGTAGATATGAGGATGGGGTCTCCCAGCTTTCCCCACAGGGCTGGTGGGCATCTCTAGGAGAGCATGTGAGATGAACTCTGCAGACAGAGGTATTGTTCTTACCAAGCCCAATTTTCCCACCAGCCTGGCTGAAGCCAGGACCTCAAGCTTCTCACAGTGAAAACCTGACCGCCAGGGTGGCAGGCCACCCAGCCACGTGATCTGTGCAGTGGGCCCCAAGACCAGAGGCTTTTTATATTTTTACATTTGTCCTTCCAGGACATGTGGTGCTGGGAGAAGCAGCCTCCCGCTGGACTCCCTCCCTCCTTCCTTGCCGCCTGCACAGGACAGCCCCACTGTCCTGAGGTGAGGGAAGGAACCAACGCAGGGATGGAGGTGTTGTGATTCTGGAGCCCACACTGGAACAGGTGGTATCTGGGTCGCTGCCCTCCTCCGCCACTGAGCTGGGGTCTTGCCCAGCTGCTGTGGGCCTTGGGTGATTTGGCATTGGGAGGCCCCAGCGGCCCCAAATGACTAGCACAGAAGAGTACTCAGGTCCCCCTCCCTATGCACTTCCCAGAAGCCCCCTCCTCTAGCCCTGCGTCCAGCCTCCCAGCACAGGAGGAGCCAGTCCCACGGGCAGATGGTGTTTCTACTTCTCACTTGCTTGCCACCTCCCTCCCCACAGCTCACGGCACTCTGCGAACTTTCAGAGTTAGCAGCTGGAGTGCCTTCCAGAGGACAGGAGAAGGAAGAGAGGAGAGTGAGGAGGGCACTGGAGGTCTGGGTGTGTGGGAAGCCACAGCCTGGGGACAAACCCTGCAAATCCCTTGTATAAAATGTCCCATTTGATCAGATACAGTATTTCTCAAAGGAGAGACTACTGGCCTTTGGAGTGAGACTATGTGGTTGGGTAGCTTATCCTTCAGTGCAGAACACTTGGCCTCCGTGGCCCTGGGCCATTTATGCAGCGCTTACCCCCTGCAATACTATTCCACCACCCCCCATTTCCAGTGGCCTCCAAGGGTGCAGTCCTGCCCCACTAAGTACTGGTAGAGGCTCCCCAGAGCACAGACTGGGCCTCTCTTGTCTCTTGACTGACTCCTGCTATCCACGGCACCTAGTACTCATCTCAGCCAGCAAGGTGCACTCGGACCATGCTCCTCCCTGCAGCCTGACTGACCCTCCGGCATACCGTCCAGGTGACTGCTGGGTACTCCTATGGGAATTCTCCACTGATCCCCTTGAAGAACAGAGGCCATTGGCCCTGGCTCCAGGTCTCCAGACTTCCCACAGGCAAGCCCATTCCCCAGCAGACCATCTCCCCTGACTCAGCACCCTGCAGTGCCTCGATTCTGCCTGCCTTTATACTGACCTCAGGGATGTGTCAGAATGAGTAATGGCCCCAGCACCTCTGCAGGTGGAAGCTTGCAGTAGCAGCACTTCCCCAAGCCTCACCTGCGTAAGATCAGAGGGGCCTTTCAGAGCTGCCCCACCCCAATTCACACCTGGCTGGTTTGGTTGCCCACCCTCCCTCCCACCTGGGCTCTTCCAAAGCCTGGCCTTTCTCCACACGGGGTAACATCCATCCACCAGTTCAGCTCTTTACCCATCCATCCACCTACTCATCTGCCTGCCCAGCCCACAGTCCACCCACCCATGAATGAAGTCATTCACTCAATATTCTGGATCTAGTGTACAATGATGGTGCCACACCTGACCTATGTCAGTTAGTCTCAGTCAGCTAGCTTTTCATTAAAAAATACTTAAAGTCAGTTTTTTCAAACTGTACCCCTGGGAGCCTAGTTCTTCCACTCATTCCACATGCCTTTACTGACCACTCACTATGTGCCAGGCACTGTAACAGCTGCTGTGAATTCAGAGATAAGGGATATGGTACCTGCTTGCCAGTGGCTTATCTGCTGCTGAGGAGACAAGTAAACCAAGCTATTGGAATAAAAAGTGGTCCATGACAATGGTCCCGGACAATGGTCAGCAGGGTGGGCCAAAGGAAAATGGGGTAACAGCAGTACCTATACGGCTCACCACATGTCTGGCACCATTCTGGGCACTGGATATACGTGAACTCCTCTCATCAGAAGGAAGGCGCCTTATCTAGAGGAGGGAGATTCCAGACAGAGGGAACAAGAGGTCACATGACTGCCACAGAGCAGGCAAATGAGGAAGTGGCAAGAGATGAGGCTGAGAACGAGAGCAAAGGTCACATTCATCCTTCCCCAAGGGTTCATTGCGTCAGGGCCCACGGACTCAGCACTACAAGACAGAGAGCCCCAACCTCACGGAGCGTACAGTTTAGTCTATGGTGGTGGTGGGGAGGGTCAACGCATATCAGAGTCTACTGAGGGTGGTGTGAAAAAGCGTCTGGGTGATTCTGAAACGTACCCTTCACTCAGGCTGAGGATTATTGTATCACATGACCCCAAACTCACTTCTGTAAAAGGGTAGACCAGGGAAAGGAGCCGGCCAAGTCATCCTGCCCTAGAAGACCGAAGGGGCTCCCACTGGCCTTACAGCTGGTCAGGGGCATCAGGCACTGCTGGAGGTCCTTCCTGCCTCTGTCACGATGGGGGGACACAGTACTGTGGCACATCGTGCAGATTCCCCCTTCTGGATGGGGGTGCTCATTCCCACAGCTGCTGACAGCTCAAAGCTGAGTCCCTCTCCAGGCACTGCCTTCTGGGGAAGGGGTCCACCTTCCTGAAGGTCACACCCCAGGGCACCCCACATCCCAATGACTACTGGGGCTCATAAAGGTCTTGACTCCCCAGCCTCAAATAGGAATCTCTTAGAAGGGTCGGCCCAGCTCCAGAGCCCTCCATGGGATCAGCTGAGACCTCTGTTACAACTGGTCACAGTTCAACCTCCCTCCCTGCCCATCCCACCAAAGTGTTGATACCAAGTGCCCTCCCCAGTAACCCTCCTGCATGCACATCTCTGTCCCAGAGTCTGTTTCTTGGGAAACTGACTTGACAAAGAGCCATAGTGAGCTGGGCCCTGGGATGGTACTACTTTGACAAGCCTATACACCCACTTACCTTCTGCAGTCCTTCCCTTAAAAACAAAAACAAAACAAACAAACAAAAACCTGTTTCCTCCTCCAGGAAGCCTTCCTAGACTATTTTCTCCTGTATTTGCTGAATCCAGAATCCTGGAGCGCTTGAACTTCTAGCTGTTGTTAGTTTGGAAACTTCTGTGTGTTTATAGATAGATATTTAAAACCACGCTTGTGGGTTTCTTTGAAGTCTATATTTGTGTATGTCTCTCAAGAATGTGTGTGCTACTTCTCCAAAAAGGGGGGTAGAGATCCCTCAACATCAAGTTCGTCCTTTATCTGTCTGTCTGTCTATCCCACCCCCTCCACTTGGCAACGACTAGGTGCCCACAGAAGGGACCAGTGAGGGTACTGGCGGCCCAAAACTCAATAGGAACTCGGAGTAGGAATGCAACCTACTTCTAGCCCTTTATTCCTATCAAAGACCTGCATGCAGTCTCTCTAGAACCTCTGGGGGTGGCAGGAAGCAGAGCTACCATTATCTCCAGTTTATAAATGAAGGTGTTAAGGCTGGAGAGATGAAGTAACTTGTCCAAGGACACCCGACCAGCAAGCGGCAGAGCCTAGCCTCCCAATTCCCAGCCCAGGGCTTCTTCTGCCACAGTCTGCAGGGAAGGGGCAGCCCAGTGCTGGTAAGACTGGTGATGCATGAAGAGCTTGGGAACCTGGTCTGTAGGCCAGCAGTGTTCTCCCAGAGAGGAGGAGACCCACACACCCCTTCCCCCAGGACTGGGAAATGTTGGCAAGCCCTTGCAGTTGGGGAACACCAATTGCTACCCTTTACCTGAATGACCTTGTGCAGAGAGTCCTTTCAGCAGACACAGTCAGCAAGGAGGCCTGGAGAACCACAGCCACAGGGAGAACAGAGTTCTCCAAGGACACAGCAAAGGCTGAGAAGGTCTGCAGGAAACAAGGGTGTGCTAGTCACACAGGACTTCATTTCATCACTCAGCAAAGGCTCCCATCCCTCCAGACCTTGCCCAGACCCTGAGGAGGGGCACTGAGGGGGGCCGAGGACTCACAGGGGTCACAGCATCATTGGAAGTGAGGCTCCTGAACCTTACTGAGCTACAGAGAGGGGCAGAAGAGTGCTCCATCGGGGCTGTTCTCTGGCATGAGGCCTAGGAGGGGGTGGGCATCGGTACTGGTTTGTGGGGTGGGGCCTCAGAGCTACCTGAAGAGCTCACAGCCCCCGTCCCTGCAGCACTGAGGGCCACAGAAGGCTCTGTGGCCAGCTCTGGGCTTGACTGCAGGAGCATCTCCCCGCCCTTGAAGACTTTACCTTGAAGGACCCTGGAGTTAATATGTTAGTAATAGGTAACACTTATGTAGCACTAACCCCAAGGCAGGCTCCCGCCCCAAAACTTCAGATCCAGGAGTAACTCACTGAGCCTCACAGCTACCCCACCGGGCAGGTGTTCTTATTATCCCTGTGTACAGGGGAGAAGACAGACACGCAGGGAGGTGGAACCACCTGCTTCAGGTGACCGGCTTGCAGGGGTGAGGCCGGGCCCAAACCCTGGTGGTCTAATGACAGAGTCTGCTGGTTTAGTCTCCATGCTGTATCACTTCTCTTGTGTTCTGGAGTGTTTCTTTCCCTAAAATTCAACCCCGAAGCCCACAGAATTGACCAGAAAGGGACGCCTCCACCCTCCCCACCCCCACATATACACAAGCTGTGGGATGGGATCCAGAAAGGCAAGATCAATGTCAGAGTCCCGGCATCAGAAAGCGTCTCGCCTACGGCTGGCTGCCGGCGGAGTCAGGGACCGGAGAGGAAAATCCTAGACCGGCTCCTATGCAGCGGGCAGCGCGGCCACAGCCACGCTCGCGTCGCCCCGGCTCCGTCCACACCCGCAGCGACCCAGCCAACGGCACCGGGTTTCCCCATCGGCGAAATGACGAGAACCACGACCTTTCCCAACAAACCAGCCTTCCGACTGCGGCCGGAGAGCTTTGGGAGAGGATCTGGGGGCGGGGGCGGGGCGGGCAGCCGCCCACGGTTCTGCGCCGAGGTCTGCGCCACGTTTTCTCCCAGACTGTGCCCTCTGCTGGCCCGGCCGTCTCTGCGCAGCCGGCAGGGCGCCTCCGGCCCGGACAGCCCAGCGCGAGTCTGCACCGTCTCCTCCAGGGCTGCGCAGGCAGGAGGAGGACGCAAGCTCCGGGGCAGCTTCTTCAACCTGCTCTGCCAGTCCCGGAGGGCTCCAGCCTCAGCTTAGCTCCGAAGGGTAGCAGAAAAGTAGAGCCACACGGAGAAACAAATATACACAGGCTTCCAGAGCAGACAAGCCCAAGTTCGGCTGTCATCAACGTCATGGAAGCCTCTTCGAGCCTCAGTTTACAGCCGCCCTACGATGGAAATGATCATTTCTCCGCCCCAGAGTTGTTGCAAAGGTTGAATACGGCGATGTTCCTAACGTTCAGGCTAATAAAAGGTGGTCATGATTGCATGGCCCCCCGCCACCACAGCTCAAGTAAAAAGGCGATCCACCCCCGCTTGGCAACTAACCCCGGGTTCACAGGGCTTCAGATTCTGCCGCTCCTTCACAGCGCCCTTCCCCTAACCATAAGGGTGCCCAAAAGACAGTGTCCTCAGGCAGGCCCTCTGAGGAAAATCCTCCCCATGCAGAGATCAGCCAGCTCTCCATGAGGACTTGGGTAAATGAAGTCCATTCTCTGGGCTTCACCATTAAAATGTAGGCACTTGATAAATTTTGCAGTTCCCAGATATTAGACCGCCAGCACTCAAAACACCTAGTGAGCTCTTCAATAATCTAGATTCCTAGACTCCCACCTCCCAGGATTCTGATTTAGGGGAGCACTGAGGAGCCCGAGGATTTATATTTAAACACCCTCCCCAGTTTACTTGGACAGACAACCAGATTTCAGAACCACTAGTTCGGATGTTCAAAAGGGCTTCACCAGCTCCAAGATTCAATAACCTTAGGCCATTGAAGAAACGACTGGAGTAGTCTGGAGTAAGCCACCTTCCTCTCGGGGGACAGCTTGAAGGGGCTTCTCCCTATCTGTTTCTTCTGGACAGAAGATTGGGAAAGCGGCCCTTGTTAGCAGGTATCCTTGACTGCTTTCCTGAAATTCATTCCTCTTGCCTTTCTTAGTAAGAGAATCCAGTTTTGCTAAACTCTCCCTTAGTCAGAGAAGATAGTATGAAACCTTATTCATCTCAGCCAGTTCTGGAATCCCATTTCTTCAGCAGTTGTTTATTCAAGAAAAATCACATGAACCAGTTTTGGCCAAGCAAATATGAAGGGAAGTTTGTGGGGGTGGGTAGGAGTTAGGGAAAAGTTACTTAAAAAGAGATACAGAAATAGAGACTCCCTGTGCTTTCCCTGGATACGGTCATGCTTAGATGTGACGTGCAGAACTTCAACAGCCATCTTTCAACTGTGAGGGCATAGTTTCAGGACAAAACCCCAAAGCAGAGTGGAAAGCTAGAAAGAACTTGGTTCCATCATTCCATTGTGAAGCTACTAAATTAGCCAACTTTGAAGCCACTTTCTTTGAAGTGTTGGGCTTTTTGTGACTTCCAACAGAGAGCAGCCTCACTGATACACTCAGCTTTTCTAACCAAAGGAAAACCCTTCTACAGTGGGCAGGTTTCCTGTACTAGGAACCTTCTTCCAGTCCATCCCATTCTCAAGGCCTGTCAGTTTTGTCTCCTAAATAATTTTCAAATTCATTCATTTTTCTGCATCTCCACTGCCACCATCACTATGGGAACTGCTGCGCTTAACTCTCACCTGGTCCCACACGTGTGCCTTCTCCCAGCCTCTCCTATCAACACCACAAAGGGCTGATCACGTCAGTGTCCTGCTTGGGACCCGTCAGTGCCTTCCCCTTCTCCTAGAACAAAGTCCATTTACTTTCCACAGCCTGCAAGGCCCCACATCATCTGCCCCTCCCTACCTCTTCAGCCTGTCCGCTGTGTGTCGTTTCCCCATCATGCTCCGCTTCCGGCCACACCGGCCACCTCAGCACATTCGGAGCTCTGCTCTGCCCAGGAGCCCCTCCGCCCAGGAGACCCTCTGCCCAGGAGCCCCTCCGCCCAGGAGCCCCTCTGCCCCGGAGCCCCTCCGCCCAGGAGCCCCTCCCTAGTCCCAGAACCTCCTGCCTGGGATGCTGTTTCCCACCAGTCTTGTCCACCTACCTGACTCTTCTTCCTTGCCCTTCAACCCCCATTTCAAACACCACTTCCTCAGGAAATATGGGCCCCCTGTTCTTCCTGCTCAGCCTTCCCAAGCCTCCTGAGCTTTATCTTTGAAACACTCATCACAGTTTGAAATTATATATCTGTTAGATTATTTGGGCAATTCCTATCCCCCTGGCTAGACTATAAACTGCATAAGGCCAAGGACCCTGTTTTTCTTGTTCATCATTCAACCGCGGCCCCTTGCACAATGTCTAGCATAAATCAGATGCTCAGTACATGATTGTCAAATGAGTGAATAAACAAACTCTCACCTTCCCGAACAACGATGACACTAGCTTTTAAATTCCACCCTCAGAGCTTTAGGCAAACAGACACCTCTTCAGAACAACTCTCTTCTGTGTAATCGGGAAGTGTAGGTGCTAGATGAGACCGGAAGATTTTTCAGATAAGCAGCTCAAGGCCCTGCTCATTCACTGGATCGTCAGCCGTCCCCATGCTTCTCCCCTCTCCTGGGGGCTGTGCTGGGTGTGGAGGACCCAGAGTTCACGAGGGCAGGCTCCCTGCCCGCCCCAGAGCTCCTGTCTGGTAGAGTTTTCAGTGTCTCTGCCTTGTGCCTTCCCCTGACCCAGTTCTCCATCTGTCTTCTGAGGTGCTAAAGACAAGGCAAGTGTGACAGCAGACACCAGGGGCCTTGCTCCTGCCTGGGGGTGACCTAGGGACTTCCCAAAGCTCTGGTCTGAAGGACAGACAGGTGTCTAGTCAGTGGTGACCAGAGGCTAAAATAAAAGACTTCTGGCCAGTCCTTCTTGACCATCAGCCAAAGGACTAAGGTATCATGGAGAGTTTCCAGTGTACAGTGGATTGCTTGAATTTGCCTCAGTTTCCCCAGAGTGACTTTCACCCTCAGCAGCTGGGATTACTGGGAGATACCCAGATACGCAGGAATTACCTGGGGCCGGGCAGGGTTCCAGCTCCATCTCAGAAGAAGATAAGAATCCCACGGAGTGCCCCACAGTTCCCACCACTGGTGCCTCTGTCTTCCTCTCTAAGAGGAGGCCAACCTCACTGACCAGGGTGGAGTGGCCACCACCCCTCAGGCCCAGAGTCGGGGCTGACAGGAAGCCCAGAGGGGAGCCCAGGCTCTGGGTAGGGTGGAGAGAGAGAGCGAGGTCAGGAGGCTGTCATGAGGGGTGCCTGGAAGGAGCCGAACACGCAGAGCTGGGAGAGGTCTCCCGGCACCTCCCAACCGTGGACTCCCCACCTGGGCACAGGTACCCCAGCCAGCACCACAGGCCAAGCTCCTGGGCCCACCAGTGCCTCACTTTGCCTTCCTCCCCCACACCAGGTGCCTGTGGAGGAGGCCCCTCACCCCCACAGACTGGCTGGCACCGAGAGCGGGAAGCAGAGGGAACGTGGCGCTGGACAGAAAGCCTCGGGTGGCTGACTTTCGCAAGATGGGCTAGGGGTAGCAGCAGACTGGGAAGAGAGGGAAATTGGTAGAGAAAGTTTGTTCAGGGAAAGAGCTGCTCTGAATTTCTTAAATACACTCTCTGCTTTCCTCCCTCCCCTCCCTCTTCTCCCCCCCCCCCCCCTCCCCCTCCCCTCCCTCCCCCTCCCCTCCCTCTCCCTCCCTTCCTCCCTATCCTCCTCCCCTACGCTCCCTCTCCCCTCCCTCCCCTCCCCTTCCCCTCCCCTCTCCCTCCCTTCCCTCCCTATCCTCCTCCCCTACGCTCCCTTCCCCCATCCCCCTCCCTCCCTCCCTTCCCCTCCCTCTCCCTCCCTTCCCTCCCCTCCTCCTCCCTCCCCTTCCCCCTCCCCTCTCCCTCCCTTCCCTCCCTATCCTCCTCCCCTCCCCCTTCCCCCCCTCCCCCTCCCTCCCTCCCTCTCTTTCCCCTCCCCTCCGCTCCCTATCCTCCTCCCCCTCCCCTCCCCCTCCCTCCCTCCCCCTCCCCCTCCCTCCCTCCCTTCCTCTTTCCCTTTCTTCCTCCCTCTCTTCCACTCCCTTCCTTCTTCCCTCCCTCCCTCCCTTCCTCTTCTCCATCTTTCCCTCCCAGCACAGACAGTCTTTATACAATAAAAGTAGGACAAGAATGTTTTCCAAGGCTCTAAAATATCCTTGTTAAGGAAATTCACTGGGAAGAAGAAACTCCGCTTAATTTCTTGGAAAATAAAAGGCATATGGTAGAAACTGCTGTTGCTTCCCTATCGTCCAGATCCCCCTGAGGAGAGCACATCTCTGGCTCACCTGTCGGGCACACCAGGCAGGTGAGGACCCAGATGATAATGGCCAGACCCAAATTTGCAGTCTCCCATCTGGCTCCTGTCCTGAGTTCTGCTTGACAGGTGAGTTTAGGGACCAGGAAAATGCCTTTGAACATCTGCTTGCTAGAGGAAGAAAGTAACAGCTACTCGCAGCTCCCTGAAATGGCCCTTTTCCCCCACACCCCAGGCCAGACCTTCAGTTCACACACATGGCCCCCACTGCACCCAGAATAGTCACCGTGAAGGCTTACTGTATAGGCGGAGGCCCGCCGAGGGCAGGGGACATACCAGAGATAAGGCGGTATCTGCGTCCTTGTGGACTGAAAGACATGGAGATGACCCAGAAAGGCATGGCTTTGCCCAGCGAGCGTGAACAGAGCACTCAGGGTGGCTGTACTTAGCTTCTTGGGGTCTCTTTGGGGATCTGATCAAAACAATAAAACCTCTTCCCAAAAGATGTACATACACACAAAGCAACAAGATTTTGCATGTAACTTCAGTGAGTCCATTACTAATCAACTAAACTTAATAATCCCTGGGTCAGAGGACAGTATCACCCCTCCACCCAACCAAGAGGGGACCCTACTTGCACCTCAAGACTTAGAAGCCTCTGCTCTGGTCTTTCTCTTTTCCTGTCCTTCCCCCTGGGGCAAGGAGTACTTAGGGCTAAGGAGGTGTTCATACCTGGAGGTCATGTCCACCTTCTGAACCATTTTCCGGATACCCGAGACCCTTGGTTCTTTGTGCCCAGACAGACACAAGCCCACTCTGCATGGCACTCTTCACTTGATTCAGCCTCTCAAGGATGGACATGGCCACGTATGTGCTGATCCCCAAGCCCATGAGCGCTGTCTGCAGGGGAGAGTGGAATATTCACATTGCATGCACAAGGACCCCGTGATAGGCGGAATAATGTCCCCCCCAAATTGTCCATGTTCGGTCCCCAGAACCTGTAAATATGTTACCTTACACAGCAAAGGGATTTTGCAGATGTGGGTAAATTAAGGATCTTGAGCTGGGGAGATTATCCAGGATTATCCAGGTGGGCCCAAGGTAACCACAGAAGTCTTCTAAGAGGGAAGCAGGAGAGAGAGATTTGAAGATGCTACACAGCTGGCTTTGAAGGAAGAAAGGATCCCTAGCCAAGGATGTGGGCAGCCTCTAGGAGCTGGAAAAGGGAAAGGAATGGATTCTCCCCTAGAGCCTCCAGAAGGGCACACAGCCTTGCTGACACCTCGCTCTTAGCCCAGTGAGACCCACCTCTGACCTCCAGAACTATAAGAGAATAAATCTGTGTTGTTCTAAATTACTAAATTTGTGGTAATTTGCTGTAGCAGTAATAGAATACAGACCCCAAGGTGGTGGACAGAGGCAGGAATGGGAAGAGAAGGGGAGTGAGTTGCAGGCTAGGGGCAGAGGCACAGAACATTCTGCTGTGTTGCGGCATAGAATGTGGAGGAATCTGGAGGTTCTGGATTTGAACATGGCCTCCAAGGTTGTTATAAAGGCACAGGTGTCAAGGTAAGAAGTAAACATACTTTGTGTAACAGTTGTTGGCTTGACTTACAACTTTCAAATATGTAGACATATGGCTCCTGGGCCACCATTTGCATTCTTGCCCCAGGCCCTGCAGTTGTTCTCAAGAGTTCCTCAAAGAAGAGGCTCAGGACTACCTTTCTCATGGTCATTTACATTAGGCCACTACCTTCTATTAAAAAGCAAATTCTAAGCACCATCCATATGCCATTGTCTATGGATGACCGCGTGAGAGAGCTCTGTCGATACTCTGAAGACTAAGCCCGTCTTAGGTCCTAATCACACTAAATTTGAGTCAAGAAAGTGCATATTCAGTGATCTTACCATTTCTGTGAAACATGGTAATTAGACACAGATGGTAGTATTTGGTTATATTCTTCTTGTATTTATATAGCCAAGTCACTTTTCATTCTCATATTTAATATAATCTTTGATATATCTCTAGTATGTATAACAGACATCCGTGGAAGATGTCTTCTCATACCAAGCATAGTGCCATCCTCATCCTATACTGGGACTCATGTATATTAAGACATGACGGTCTTTTCCAGCTTCCCAGTAAACATGATTGCCTCCTCCCTCCCAGTGCCAACACATATCATGGCCGGGTCCTGACGTTCCCAAACTCTCTGCCACTCCTTCCTGATCCTCGGGTTCCTCCATCTCTCAGTCCTATAGAAGTCCACCCGCTTCCGCCCTCTACCTCACACCTGCTGGCTTGGCTTCTAGACTACAGGAGGCAGGATAAACTCTGAGCCTTCCTGGAGGATCCCAGAAGAGGATCAGCAACATAAGGATGTGGTGAGAGGCAGAGCCATCCCCAGGTGCTCCCTTCTCCTTGCATTCCATCTTCTTCCCTCTTGCTGGGTTCCCTTGCTCCCCTGCACCTCCCCATAGGTTCTCCTCGGCTTTGTGCATTTTGCATTAAAAATGGTGTCAGCAAATGCTTATTGAGCCCTTAATATAGGCCAGGTGGCTTGTGCAAACATTGTACATGTTGATCTTCACAGGTCTGATTGTATCCACTCAACAGGTGAGGGAATGTGTAGCCTTCCCCATGCAGCTAATCAGTTGCAGTCAGATGCCTACTCAGATCTTCTGCCTTCCCACTACTTTTTATTAACTGACCAAAGACTGATAATGGAGTTTCAGGCTACAACCTACCAGATGGATAAAGCATTCCAGGGGTCAGAAAGGTCTTAAAGTTCCACTTCAGGGAGGCAAAGGTGGCCTCCCTCCTCTGCTCTTGCCGACTTCTGCATGGTTGAAGTGGTTTGCACTGAAGGCTCCTGCCCAAGCTGTCTGGGAGAAGCAGACCCATGAGAGCTACTGTTAGTGCTCAAGGAGTATTATCAGATCTCACAAATAAAAATATAGGACGTCCAGGTAAATTTGAATTTCACATAAACAAAAAATCATTTTTTAGTATAAGTGCTGCATGGGGCATAATTAGATATACTATCCTAAAAAATTATTCACTTTTTTCTACAATTCAAATAAATACTCAATAAATATTTGCTGCCTGCATATGTGTTCATCCTTCAACTGAGCTGAAGGCTAGTAGTTTCTGGGGTGTAAATCAAAGCCAGCAGCATGTCAATCACAAGTCAATGGTAAGGATCATCTGTAATAATGGAGAAGGAATTAGTGGGGCACAGACATCACAGATACTGTTATCTGAGGACAACTTTTACATCATAGATGTGATCATCTAAGGATAACTTCTACATCATCTGAGGACATCTTCTACCAAGGCGTGTAAGGGAGAAACAGAGCAGTAATTCATCTTGACATCAGCATTGTGCGCTGTGGGCAGGCTTTACTTTTCCAGTACAGAAGTGCTTGTTACTGGGACCTTGTTGTTGGGCCTGTCACCCCTCATCCTCTCCCTTCTGCTCCTGCGCCTGTGCTCCCAGGGAAAGTTAAGATGAGTTCCTTAGCCTTAAGCCATTCCTTCCTTTGCCTGGCTCTCCAATTGCTCCCTCTACACCCATCCCAAGCCCCCACCTCAAGGCAGCAAATCAATGTGAGGGTCCCTCCCCCTGCTCCCCACATACCACCACTGGGAAATTCCAACACATGCCCAGTGTCAGAAAGATCAGAACAGCTCTGCCTGGCTTCAGCCGAGCTTCAGATACATCCTAGAGCACAGAGGGGAACCAGACCTCAGAGGGTAGCTCTTCCAGGCTCTTCATTTCCTTTTGGCAGAGTGGTGTGGCTAGTCCAAGGTCACTCTAGAGCCATGGACAGACCACCCAACACCTAATCAGTGCAAACTCTTTCCACTACATTACCCTGACTTTCTCCTAATTTTTGGTAACCTTTTAGCAATTGTCACACTTCATAGAAAAAACGATGTAAAGTCCACTGATCCTGACCTAATTCACTTTCATGAGTAATAAATGCAAATGGCAAATTAGCAAGTAAGATTGCTTTGTAAAGACCAGATTTGTTTTATTTAGAGCAGGTGGTACAATAAAAGTTATACCTGAAGGATAACTGCAATCTTGTAACTTACTTCACTTAATTTATTCTCCAAAATAATCAAGTCTCAAAGCAAAGAGCATTAGCATTGGGCAGATCAGAGTCCACAGCCTGGTTCTGCCACTTACCAGCTTTGGGACTTGGGGCAGGGGACTCAGCCTCTCTGAAGCAGTTACCCCACTCAAAAAGTGGGGATGAAAGAAAGCATCTATCACATAGGCTTGTTGAGAGGATTAAAGGGAATAAGCGCATGGGAAGCCCCTAGTCTGGTGCCTAGCACATTGTAAATCGCAGTAATCCGAAGTATCCAGTATGACCCTGTCATGCTGTCCCATCAGAGTTGCCAGGGCAACAGGAGCTTCCCAGCAATTGTTATGAAACCACAAGACAGAACATTCACTGCCTGGCTAAAATGAACCTCTTTCTTGGACCTCAGGTTGCTTCACCCAGAGAATGACTTCAATGGACTGAATTGTGCACCCCAATATTCACATGTTGAGGCCCCAACCCTCAATGTGACTGCATTTGGGGATAAGGCTTTGAGGAGTTAATTAGGGTTGAACCTCTTTTGGGGTCATAAGAGTGGGTCCTAATGTGATAGGATTGGTGGCCTCATAGAAAGAGGAAGAGAGGGAGATCTCTCTCTCTCCACGTGCACACAACCCAGGAAAGGCCATGTGAGTGAGCAGGCAGCAAGAAGGCAGTCAGTCTTTTGGACCCAGGAAGAAAGCTCTTGCCCAGTCCTGCTGGCCTCTGAGCTCAGACTTGGAGCTTCCAGAATGGTGAGAGAATGAATTCTGTTGTTTTTTATCTGGATGCATGAACAATGGAGTTGCCATTTACTGAGATGGGGAAGATGCCAAGAGAAGCTAGTTTGATGGGAAATACCAGAAGATTAGTTTTGGACATGTTAGGTTTAAAATTCCTATTAGACACCGAGTGGAGACACAGGGTACGCAGTTAGAAATACAAGGCTGGAGTTCAGGAGAGAAGTCTGGGCTGGAGATAATTTTGGAGTCATCAGGATATAGAAGATATTTAAATAAGATCACCAAGGGAGCAAATGTAGGCAGAAAAGAGATCAAGGGCTGAGCCCTGGGTGACTCCTGCAGGAAGAGCTCAGGGAGCCTGGAGCAATCAGCACAGGAGAGTGAGGAGCGGCCAGCACAGCACAATTTCCGTGCTGGAGCTACTGTTATTGGCTGCAGGAGTGCGGCAGCGCTCCTCAGGCAAGGCTGATACTGTCTACAGCTTACAGAGGGAGCCTGCAGGATCTGAAAATTAGATAGAAACGCTCAAGTTTTCATCAGATTCAAAGAGCAGAACAAAAGAAACATGAACTCAGTTGTGTAGTGCTAGAAACTGGTGCAAGAAGGAGGAAAGATCTTGCCAGGGAGAGAGGGAAACAGGCAAACATTGCCCAAGTGTAAAGGGAAAAGGGGAGGGAGAAGGAGGAAGTCACATCACTCCCCTGCTGCCCCCTCCACCCAGCTGAATGACAGAATAACAAGAGACAATGAGAAGACAGTAGCATTTTTTGACTGCTGTCTGTATTTTAAGAGGTCAACTATCATACGATTAGGGTGCCTTATTTAATGGGAGAATGAAAAGTCATACTTGATTAGGACAAGAAATAATTTAAAAAGGTCTTTTAGAAGCTGTTGCATAACTAGCTCACCCATTTGACTTTGGAAACAGTGAATGTTTGGCCAAGGCATTAGAAGTTGTTGAGATTCACAGAGGATGGGAGACACCGCTGAGGACTGCAGTGGGTGGATACTGAAACAGCCTTTACATTGAGAGCCCAGGCGACCCTCCAGGTAAAGCCAACAATTCAGCCTAAACCAGGCAAGACATAGAGCAAATATCCAAACAATCCATATGCAACCATCTGAAAGATGACAAGATGTGACAAGATTGCTAATGAGAGAAAAAACTGCAAGACTAAATTCAACAACTTCGTAGTCCAAGGAGGCAGGAGGGAGATGACAGATGGCATGGATCTTAAGTTACCTGGTTACTGATTTCAAGCAATCCACATGTCCTATATGCATCACTAGTATGTAATAAAGGGAGCTGCTTTTTATTAAGCACTCATGGCACTGAACTAGATCCTTTACATGAACCATCTTATTTTATTCTAACAACAACCCTGTGAAGTAGGGGTGCTATTTTTACCCACTCATCCCACTTTTTTACAAAATAATGTGTTTAGGTTTAGGAGGGGTCAAGTGACCTTCCCAAGGTCACACAGCTCACTGTTCGGCTGTTAAATTGGGCCTTGAACCAGAGGCTGACTGGCTGTACAGTCCACATTTATAATCCCATACCACTGTCTCCCTTCCAGGCAGTCATCCTCCTCTTGCTGCCCAGCCCTCTTCCACCACTTACCTTATGGCCACTCCTGTGTACTGCCTTCCCTATGGCCAGTAAGCCCTCAGCTCCCACCTACTTCATGGTCAAGGCACAATGATAGGTATGTGGCAGGCGCTCAGTTAAATTCCTGAATTAACTATCTGCTATCAGCTTTAAATTGGGTTCCCAACATAGAGAGTGAGGAAACTCAATTCGAGGAAGGCAAAAATCCAAAGCCTCTGATGAATGTGACCCTTTTCCACGTGGCTTTGAGGAATGCTCCGGACAGACTCACACGTTGCTCCAGGGCCATCACTGGCTTACGGTCACTGTCTGGCTTCTTCACCCAGCATCGGAGGACTGATTCATGTACTGTGTCACGGTCCCCATCCTGTCACCATCACTGTGCCAACACGGTGTCCAAGCAACTAGTCAAGCAAGGGAGGGAGAGGGGATGATCATAACAGGGCCGCTGGCACTGTGGAGAACACCCGAATCTTGTTTTAGGTTTTATTCTTGTTAACTTTTATGTGATATTGAGTAGGCATGAATCATGAAGAAATGCTTATTCCTTTGCCTTCTTGTCCGGAGAACGAGAGCTCACATCATAACCTAGGTAGGTCTGCTAATCACAAAAGTTCCTTATGAAAAAGGTGAATCCTGGAAATTCCTCATCCAGAGACTTTCCAATCACAAGAGATATTAAACAGATGGCATTTATGCCAAGGCCATATTTTCAAAGCCAGAAATCCAGATACGTGGTTGAACAAAAGATTATTTAACTACTCCCATAACCAAGAGACAACCCAAAGAGGTGGTCTAAGTGGCAAAATACTAGGATTTCAAGGACATTGCAATGATTTTTGTAAACCATGTGGTAGCATATCTGAAACTGGGACAGTACCAGAAAATCCATGACGTATGGTATACCATCAAAATCCAGGCTGTTCATGGAAGACATTTTGCTAAACCATGCTACAGGCCTGGAGAGTACAGATCAAATTCTCTAACAATAGGTTTATGTAAAATCTTCAAGTCCCAGGTCTGTTGCCTGCTTATTGCAGCAGCGTTTTTGGAGCCAAATCTTAGTTGTTGTCAAAAATTGTAACGGCGCCCCCATACTGTGAAGCTGATTCTTTCCTGAAGCTGACCAATGATACTGAAGATATCAGCACCAAGGACAGAGCTCAATTAATCAGGGACTTGTTCAGTTTCTCAACTCTGCAAACAAGGTAGTTTCGTTAGTGCCGGAGTCAATTAAGTAGTTCAAAATTTTCACCTTACAGATGACGAATGTGGATCCCAAAGAAACCAAATGAGCCGCTTAACATCCCAGTGCCAGAGCACTAGATCTCAGGCCCCCTGACTCCCAAGTTTGTGCTCTTTCCTGCAGCATCCTGAAACCTAAAATTGCATCGAGATCATTCCCTGCTCCTCTACAGAAAGCTTCCCGATTTTTCAGGGCTGAGTCAACGTTACAACCAAGAGTGAATATATTTGGGGTGAAGGAAAGAGGTAGAAAATGTAAAGGGAACAGAAATCTCCATGGCTCCTCAATCTGGAAAGCTTTTCTTATTATCTTCTGGGAGTGTGACCAGTTGGAAAGAGAGTACAGGTGATGAAGCACAAGTAAGTGGATTGCTCCTGCCAAGACCACAGCTTGAGATAATGGACTGTAGACAGGCAGCTAAACCCAGGACTGAGGAACAGAGTAGAGGCATCATACCCCAGCCAAATTCAGCCAGTCGGCAGCACATGTTAAGACCCCAGCAGACATACACAATAGCAGGTTCTTGGTGTTAAACACAGGCATGGGTCCTGCCTTCAGAGATGCACTCAGGCCAGGATGCCAGATCTCTGCTGAATCAGTCCCACCACGGTGAGAACAAATCTGTGGCTCTCCCAAATTGTGAATCCTCTCATATGGAGATTTTAGACGGCTTTGTGGATCTGGACAACTCATATAAACTCTCTAAGCCTGACTGTACACTTCTATAAAGTAAGAATGTTGGACTAGATGGTCTGGAAGCACACTTTGTGAATCACCATCCCAGGATTATCTTTCTAAGTGAGAAACAAAGGACTGGAAAGATACCATTAGATAGTGGATCTTTGAATCTGTAGGTCAAAACTCTGTGTCTCCCTCCACCCAACTTCTCCAACCAGGAGCAATCACGTCCCTGATTTCACACGAGATTTGTATATACCTAGATAACAACATTAACCACAGAATTAGAAAGAAAGGTTAATATTAATGCAGAGGCTACATGAGGCCAGCTGGCAGAACATCAGAAGGAAGCTTTTATTCTGATGAGCTCACTGCCAACAAAATTCTAGCCCTCATCCTTAGAGACTGATAGACTCAAACTCTATTAGGATCCCAAGTCAAATCTGATCAGATTTTGGGATACTGATATACTAACAAACCTTACATGAAGACCAATGACTAAGACGGAATGACAATTAAATTACAATGAGAACTGGGTATTGGAAGCTTACTCAAGCTGACCACAGTTTCGCCATGGGATCCAAATTATAGAAATACTGAGGATCTGGTCAAGATGAGTTAATTAAATTATTTGATTGTTTAGTGGCATCTGGCTCGCCTACCCTGTCACACCCATCTCTGTAGTTGGGGCTCACCAGCCAGCAGACCAGCTCCTCCCAACACCTGCTGGATAAGCTCCACCTAGACAGAGGTTAGCTGACTCTGCTGCCTTTACCTTATTGATTCTCCGTCCTTCTGCTTCAGTCTCTAATTTCTTTTCGGACTGATATTGGGTGAGGGGTGTAAATTCATTTGCCTTCGAGTTTTTTAATCTTGTTGGCATTCTCTTCCTTTAAGGTTATCTTCACACCTCTGTTCTGATCCATCGTATATTGGTCATGTGGTTTAACTATTACCTGTTTGGTAAGTTGAGAATTAGAGGACGGGCACCATATCTGTTAAATTTTGTAACACCACAGGCCACTCTCAAATTCGAACTGCAATCATTTAGGATTTTTCCTGCATCTGTGGGTCCGCTGCAGCCAGGCTTGCCCCTGTATCTGGGGAGCCTTCTGGGAATCGTCTGGTCCAAGCTGGGCTCAGCCGAGGCGGCTCTGGTCCTCGTGGCTCTCATCCTCCTTGGAGTAGCAGGCTGCAAACGCATGTTCTTCTCAAGCCACTGACAGCTGCAAAAACCACGCAGAAACCCACAAGACCTCCTAAGGTCTGGGCTTAGAACTGGCACACTGTCACTTCCACCTCTTTCTATTGGCCAAAGAAGTCCCATGGCTAAATCCAAAGGCAAGGGCTAGGAGAAACAAAGGTGCATGACAAAGGGCATGGATTCAGAGAAGAGTAGAGAATGGGGCAAATGACATAATTTACCACAGGCATCTTGCTCCTGTCCCATGTACCTCCTACAGGAATAACCACCACTAACATGGTCAGGACACTTTTTAGTTTGAAAGTACTTTAATAGATATTGTATCATTTAATTCTCACAGAAACCTCATAGATTAGGAGTTGGTATGGACTTCCCTACTTCACAAATGAGGAAACTGAAATTCTGAAGGGTTTTGGTAAATTAATATCAAGGAGCTTGATTCCAGTTCAAATCGTCTCCAGATGCATGCTCCTCTCCCACTGCTGCCCTGTTTCCTCCCACCCTGGCAGAGCCTTGACACAGAATCAGGCATCGCCTGTGCCTCCCGGAGCTCCATGACTGTCCTTCATGATCCTGTGTCAAATCCCAGAACCCTGCCTATCCCATTTCTGAGTCAGCAGCCTTGGCTGACTCCTTAAGGTCCTGTCTAGCATGCCCCCACCTGCCCTTCTACCCTCTGCGGCAGCAAGCGGCCCCCAGCCCCCAGCCAGCACTCACACGGCCTGCTGTGGAGAGAGTTGTGTGCTTCTGGCTTCAATCCACCATCTGGAGGATGTGCTGGGTTGTAGGGCTTTTGCCCCACCCCTTTTCTTGCTGCTTTTTCTAAAATTAGCCAAGGCTGACAAGGCCTTGATCAGTTTACCACAGATTGAGTGACCCAGAGGGCACTGGGATACTGAGAAACTTTTTAGGTTTCTGCCCTCAAAAGCAGAAAATTTGGAAGTGGCCTCTCTGGTTCCACCTTCAGGAGCTCCCTATTAACCCATCCTATCACTGCATGGACGTAGTTCGAACTCAAGGAGAAGCGTTACCAGACAACAGGGGTCCCACCAACCCTGGACTTTTCCTGGAGCCCATATTCATTTATTCAATAAGAATCGATTGGATGTTTCCTGTGTGCCAAAACTGTGCTCCTTGGAGACAATGCAAAGACTAATTAGATGCTGTCCTTGGACATAGGAAGAGGGGACACAAGCAATTACAACATGATCACTGCTATAACGTGCCTGGTTCTGTAGAAGCACAGGAGAAGGAGGGCCTGAGTAACCTTGTATGATCGGAAGAAAACTCTGGAAAGAAGGAAATGCTCTGACCATGGCTTAAAATATACACAAGAGCTTGCTAAGTGCATGAGCTTCAGTGGAATGGGTGGGGGAAGCATCCTGAACCAATGAGACAGCAGGGCAGAGTCCAAGGGGCATGGCACCCTGACAGTATCGAGGGACCCAAACAGCAAGGTCAGGAAGCATGTGAGGTGGGACCAGTCTTATGTGCCGATTACTGGGGTTAGGTTTCACTACAAGTGACAAAAACAAAAATGGCTTAAATGAGATAGAACATTATTTCTTTTACATAAATTCCAGATACGTGATCTAGGGCTGGTTTGGAGTCCTCTGTCAGGGAGCCCATCTCCTGTCTTTTTGCTTCCCTTTGCATAGTCTTGACCTCAAAGTCAGGAAGAGACTTATTCCAGGTGGCAGAAATAAGAAATGGACAAAGAGAGCAAAGAGTGTGTGTCAACTCTTAAAACAGGACTCCCAGGAAACTGCTGCCAGGTAAGACCTCACTTACTCTCTCTTTAGTCACTTGTCCACACGCAGCTATGAGGAGGTTGGGAAATACAGTCTTTGTTCTTGCAGGCTTACACCTGGCCCAAAATGACAGTATCAGGCAAGAAGAGAGAACCGGTACACAGGGACAACAAGCCACATACACCATGAGAAGAGTTTCAGTTTTGCACCATAGCAGATGGTGAGTCACTGAAGAATTTTGAGGAGGGGAGTGACAGGTCTGATCTGCATCCCGAACAATCACTCAGGACGCTGTGTGGAGAAAAGACTAAAAGGAAAAAAAGCAGAGGAACCTGTAAAAATGCCACTTCAAAGCTTCCATGGCCAGGCAGGCAAGGAGGAGGAGCATAGAGGAGAGATGGGCGTGTGGGGGGGATGAAAGGAGTGGGTATTACTCAGAATACAGAATGGGGCTGGGACGGAGTCAAGAATAACCCCAACTTTCTAACTTAAGACAATAGTAATGCTCTATTCATATGTGTTAAACAGTTTAAAAAATAAATGAAGAGTCGTTATGAGGGAATAAATAAATTAACATTTTTAAAGTGCTTAGAACAGTTGAGCACCTACTAAGCCTTCAGAAAGCAATGGTTAAATCTCTGTTCTCAGAAAAGGCCCGAAGTTAAGTCTTTCCTACAGGGCAGGATGGCCATCTGTTTAGCCATCTCCATGCCCTTCCACACTCCAGTTCGAGTGAGGGATCAGCGTCCAGGCCCTGATCAGGTGGGCACTGCCCGTGCTGGACCACCAAACAAAGGCAAAGAGAGGCACCCAGGGAGATCTGGTTCTTCAGCCTCTTCACAAAGACCTTGCTGGCCCACCCAGAGTAAGCAAGCAGTTCTGATTTTACACCAGGGCAGTGGGAAACAGCAGGACAAGCGGTTTGCTCTGGGAACCAAGGAGTGGGCAGGTGGGTGAGGGTTGGCGTCGCGCACTCACAGAATGGGGGGTACTTCTCCAACCCCAACCCCAGCCAAAGTTAGACTGTTAGGAAGTGACTCAACTGGTTGAGAAATTATAGTTGTTTTCTTTATACTGCTCTATTTTTTATAGTTTCCTTATTGTGAATATGTATATCTTTTTAAATAAGAGAAAAATAAAATTCTAAACACATACACACACAAATGCTGACCAGCTGTAGCTATGACGAAAGCTGGGACCCCTTAGCCAAAGAGGAAGGGCACTGATTCTAGTCAACCAATTGCAAAAGCCGTCTCTTCTCCACCAAACTTCTGGGCCAGGAGCTAACAGGCTTTGCTATTGGCCCGCGGATGCTCCCTTCATCCTATTGGCCGGCCCTGGACCCTGCCCCCACCTCATGCTCCAAGGCAGCTAATTTCATCAAACCTTTTTCAGGAGGTTCCCGTGTGCCAGGAGCTGAGGATACAAAGATGCCTAAGCCTTGGCCCGCAGCCTGGAGGCGCTCACACAGAGAGACCATTTAGGACTGGGCTGCTCTGGCTGTAGGAATCCGGCTGGAGCTGAAAGTTCGAGCTCCTTTGGCAGCTGGAGATGAAAGGTCTGGGCCAGCAGGTAGCGCCCGCGGAGACAGAGCTGAGAAGGGTGCTCAGGTTTTTTGTTACCACCCCCACCTCCTGGAGAAGCCGACTTAGAGGGAAACAGAGTCCTGGCCCTGCCCTGTGGACAGCGACCCAAAACGCCACACCTGTGCGTAAATCACCACCGCCCCACTTGGGATTCTGGATTTTCTGGGAGGTGGGCAGGGAGGCTAGCCTCCAGCCTTGCTCACTGACTCATGGTGAGAAGGGGCATCTGTGGCCGGTTACTGGGCCGGTTCTGCTACCTCCAAGATCCTAGCATCCCCCTCCAGGACGCTAATGAGGGTGCACCCCCACCATCATACCCCATCTTAGAGCTTCCTCGGGGCATGCCTCCCCACTCTGCACCCTGTCACTCTTGAAAGGGTGCCAACTGGCCAGTGGGTAATTTTATGAGGGTCAGAGAGGAAAGCGGGGCCTGCTGAGGGGACTGAGTTGCCATCTGCCTTCATCAGACTAGAAACTGAGCCACTCAGAACCTGATCCAGTGGGTTTTTTTCCAACCCAGTTTGATTAAAGTCAGTATCACCTGAAACTCAAGACTAATGCATGTCCACAAGGCCTCCCAAGTGGCCCTCTCGGCCGGGTCACCTCTCTCCCTGCAGTCCCTGGAAAGAACCTCAACAGGCAGGAGGCGCCATTACAATGGGGGCCAGGAGCCGGGCCCTTGCTGAGCGAGACCAAAATGCCACTCTGGAAAGTCTCAGGGCATCAATATTTCATGCCGCTGGAGCTGTCTTTGTTTTTATGCAAATTTCTCCGGCTGCCAGATGGGCAAGGGCTGGCAGTGTCACCCATCTCCAGGCTGCTCCCTCCTTGCACCCTAGCCCGCTGGCAGGGCCCCACAGGCTGGCTTCAGCGGCACCCACCCTCTCCCTCGGTCTGTGCAGCAGTGATCTCCCTGTCCTAAGTACCAGGGGACACCAAGGAAGCCAGAGGCCAGGCCACTGCACTGACGGAAACAGATGGAAAGATCTCGTAATGAGACAGAAGTAGCTCGTCACATCAGTACAATGCCACATAGCTTTTATTTTAGCCCACACAGAGAACCTGTGAGGCAGGCTTTTTATCCCAAATCTGCAGATGAAACACCAAGGCTCAGGGATGCCCAAGGCCAGCTAGCCAGCTGAGTAGCAGAGCTGGTGCAGAATGCCCTTCAGCCTCCCAGGCACACTTCTAATCCAATACCACCATGAACCATGACCTGGAGGCTCTGCTCTCTCCCTCCCAGCCTTCCCAGGACCTGCACACTCCCCAGCACCTACAGCTCCCCTCCTCACAGCTGGGCCACCTGACCCTAGCCTCAGCCAAGCCACAACTAACCCTTGCGTGGTTCCCAGGGCCTGAGCCCATGTCAGAGAACCTAGCCAGTGGCTACCTCCTCCAGCCTACGGCTCTGCCTTGCTCATGCCCTGTTCTTGTCCCCTCAAGATAGGGAATGAGAGATACCCCGATGCTGACTGCTACCTAGTGGCTCACCTATGCCAGGATTCTGTGGGTATCTCTGGGCTCTGCTCTGTAGGGACACCTAGTCAACTCTGCTCAGCCACCAGTACTGACTTCTTAGCTGGAGTTGCATACGTTTTGGGTTCCTCAGCAGGACATCTTCCTAAAAGTACTGCCAGCCTGTCCCACCCCATCAGTGGGTTTAGTCCTGCCAGGCTTCCCCAGTCTGCCCCTTCTTCCCCAGTGCCCCTGACTGTGCAGGAACAAGGCCCCAGTCACAGCAATCAGTCCTGTGTGGTCCATCCCACGCCTCTAGGATTCCAAGGCAGTAGCCATTATGCATGTGACAGTCAGTGAAGGACCCTCCAAGCATGCAGTCCTACTTCCCAGGGGCAGAGCCTGCAAGGATTGGTCGATTCCCTGTGATGTCACTAGGCTGGAGCCAGCTCAGCTAAAGGCTGCTGTAGACCAGCCCTGCCCAGGAAAATCTGGGGACCGGCGAGAAACTCACTGGGGGACCTCAGGCAAGTCAGAGCCCTCTGCATCTGTATAATTCACAAGCGACTTCCAGAGCCCCTGTCAGGTCTCTGTGTGACACAGGGGTCACTATTCTTAATCACTCTTTTCCCCTTTTTACCTCTCTCTTAGGATAGGGTCAAAATGAGCTGCAATGAATGGCTACAGTCAGGGTTGTGGTGGGCCCATGACCTTTGCACAAGCCCAAAAATGTCTTGCAGAGTATGGATGCGACCTGGCAGTGCTGCTGTAGAGGGGCCTCCTGCATTGAAAAGAGGCTGGACACCATCCAATCCCAGAATTCTGCATTTCAGGTTCTGCGCCTCTTAGAAAAGGCAGGCACAGAGTCCTGTAGGCCGGGTCCTGTGACCACACAGTTTCATTCCGCCTTTCTGTCACAACAGTCTGCAAGGCGAACAACAAACTCTCCTCTACCATTGAGATACTGAGACTCAGAAAGGTTAAGAAATGCCCCAGGGCCACACCACTAGAATATGAACTCAGATCTGTCTGAGTTCAGAGTGCCTCTCGCCTATACGAAGCTGCATCGAAGCACCCCTGATATCCTGTGGGTGAACATTCCTGAGCTTGGACTTTGCTGGGTAACCCCGGCTTCCACATGCACCCATACCTTCCTTTGCACATGCTATTTTACACACATGTGGAATGCCCTTCTCCGAACTCCTTCTTCCACAGCACAAACCTCTTCTCTGCCTTGGGAGTTCCCATGTATCCCACCAGGCAGCTCAGGCTGCTCCTGAAGGATGAGACCTTCCCTCCTCCCCCTGCTTATCTCCCTCCTCTACCTCAACCTAAGTGTTCCCTCCCCTGTGATCCTGTACCAAATACCCCTATTATTTCCCCAGCCAGCGGGCTCAGAGCTAGGTGCCATGCATGCACTATTCATCCAGTCTTCCGCATCCTGTGAGATGGCTCCTGATATCCATTTTACTGTCGTGGATCCAGGCCTTTTTGCTTTTTTTCCCCTCTCTCCACTACGTCTCTGTCTCCAGCACTGAGCGCTGAGGGCAGACGTCAGGTGCAGAGCAGACACATACTGTGTGGAGGGAACCTGCGTCAGTGATGTCTTCAGGGGCTGAGAGGTGAAGCAGGCCTGCCCTATGGCCATGTGAGCCCGAGCCTTTCCGATCTGTTTGTTCCCTCTTGTTCGCTTCCACCCTTTGACTCACTGTCCCGTCGCCTCTGGGTGGCCTCTCTTCCTCCCTGCCAAGTCTAGTCCCAGCGTGCAGGGCAAGGGCACTAGGGGCTCCCGTGAAGCATGCACAGCCCTGCTCATCCTGGAGGAGCGTGGGTGTTCAGGTCAGAAGGGCAGCCCAGACCGAAGCCTGAGAGGCCCCAGATCTGATAGGGGTTCATTTTTCATGGCTCAGTGTCCAGTTGGTCAGATGGAGGCCCCCAGGGCCTCAGGCCCTGCTCCCTGCTGGTGGTGGTAATAGCGCCAGAGGTCAGAGGGGAGAGCAAGGAAATCAGGTTCTTGGGCAAGGACCAAACTGGACTGTGTCACTCTGCCTGCATGCTGGAGAGAAGGGGGCCAGTGGACATATCCAAGTTGGGGTGCCGGGGTGGTCAGGGCGGTCAGACCTCAACTGAGCAGCATTGAAAACAGACCCTAGCCAGTGGGTGGCCAGGAGCTGGACAGGTTCCAAGGAGCAGGGAATTAAGAGGCCCCAGCAGGCAGGGCTCAAAACCCCCCACCCGCCATCAACTCAAGCAGAGAAATTTCCATTTGTTTTATATACTTTCATACAAAATTTCCTTTGAAAAACAAAAGGGCTGTGGAGATAATGAGGAGGAGGAGGAGGCCTCACCCTGCCTTGGACTGTAAATGTCCTGGCCCTGGGCTTCAGCTCCTCTTCCTCCCGGTCACCTAGCTTCAGGCTCAGCAGGGTGAGGAAGCTCTGCAGAGGCACCCCAGTTGGTAAACAGTCCACACCATCACTGTTCAGCCCGTGCGGCCTAACTGAGACGCCTCTCTTCCTACGCATACCACACTGGAGTCCTCAGAGAACAGCCCTTCTAGGCCTTCACCACACAGAAAGGTCCCCTCTCCATGGGATGCCTCCATCACCTGCGTGTCGCTTTCTTGCCCTGGAACACATTTCCCTCAGCAAATGTTACCTCCCAGGGGGCCCTCACTGACTTCCTTGGGCAAAGTCCATCGGTCCCACTGCACCCAGCCCACCCCACCCACCACCCACCTCTCAACACCCTCCTCCCCCCGCCCCACCATGCCTCCCTCACCCCCACGCCACTGCCCTACATGGTGCACACAGTTTTTAGCACAGAGGTTAAGTCTGCAGGTCTAGATTCACATGTCAGCCCTGCGACCTAGGAGCCGCATGACCCGGAGCCAGCAAACCTCCCAGGGTTGGCAACTTGGTTTCCCCAAACTTGAGATAATAATGGTGCCTTCTACTATTGCTGGGGGAGCGCATGAGATACTACTCCTAAAACCCTAGCCTGACACGTGGCCCAGGATAGGTGCTCAGTGAATTGTAGCTGCTGTAAATATGCTCATTGTCCAGGGAACTTTTGTGACCAATTCCATGCTCTGTTCCCTGCACCCTTTCCCCACCATGACATCTGCACGTGCAGCTCAAATACGTTTGCATTTTCTTCTCAGTTGACTCTTTTGACAAGAATAACAAGTTTCTGCCTGTGCCAATGAAAATAAAGAAGCAACATCAGGAAAAGAAAAGAGAAAGGTGATTTTTTTTAAATAGTTTTATAGCAATCGGGAGAGTCTAGCTTGTTTCTACCCTTAGAAAACCCTGCTCCTCACCCACCAGTTATGGCCCTGCACTGTTTAGCTGTGACCCTCACTGCCCCATGGTGCCTACAGGCTGCCTAGCAGAGGATGGGGAGCCGTCCTCTCTGAGGAGCACCCTGGTCAGATATCTTCCCACGGACAGCGGGATGAGGGGCTGCTGGGGTGGGAGAGGCCCCCTCGACTCACACCCACCCTGGACACTGCCATGTGCAGCCCCCTCTCCCTCCGCCAGGACCTCCCCGCCCCCAACTCTGCGGAGGGTTACACTCTCATCCTTTCAGTTTCAGCCCAGAGGAATCAAGCCCTCGGGGCTGGTGAGCCCCACAACGGCCCTGGAACTTGATGCAAAACAACACTCATGGGCAGGTGGTGACCTGCCGTTCTCATCTTGCTGGGCTGCCCTGCCCCCCGGACCAGGAGCGCCCTGAAGAATGCTCACCGCTGTTCCACCTCTAACCCAAGCACCTAGCATGGTTCCAGGGCCCAAGAACTCCTTGTCGAGTAAATGACCAATATAACCAATTGCTAAGTCACGGGAGGTGCTGAGAAGCCCGTGGGCCCCCAACACCCCACCCTTCTTAGGTAAGGAAGCCATTTCTCAGAGTCCTCAGGATAAGGGATATTGAGCCCCAGCTAGTCTAAGCCCACCTGTGCAGATGGAAGAGCTCGCCCCGTACCCCATGCCAGCTACCCCTGTGCTGACTCAGAACTGGAAGAAGGGAAAGGTTCCTGGCACCAAATGCAATTATATGCTGAGTGTGGTAGGAGGTCTGGGTTAGAGTGGCAAGGAGAGTTTGCTCTCCAAATTTATTCACAGCCCAGTGCTGACACCAGCACCCACCAGCACCCACTCAACTACCCTGGCATCCAGAGTCTGGTAAGCCCCTCGGTACCTGGGAGGCTGAATCAGATCTCTTCTCTGGCCACAGCTGTGCCTGAAAATGGCAGCCTAGAGGTCAAAGTTGATGACTAGCTGTGATGTTTCAAAGGGAAACAGTTTATATCTATAGTCACTTACAAAACATCTCCTCTCCTGCCAACCTCTTCTGCTTGTCCTCAGAGTACCTGTGTATGTCCACCTGGTTTCTTTTTAAGGGAAAAAATATATATATTCTTTTATAGAGCCCAAGAACATCCTGGAGCAATTCTGGAAGATTCAGCCAATCTAGGATTGCTTGCAGATGCTGGACATTTAACTCTATCAAACTGGTAGGAACCATTCCATCCCCATGTACCTTCCCAAAGGGATGAAAACATAAGTCCTTATAAAGACTAGAGCATGAATGTTCATACCAGCTTTGTTTGTAAGAGCTCCAAACTGGAAACAACTCAAATGTCATCAAAAAAGGAATAAAAACAATTTGTATTACCACCACACAATAGAATACGACACAGCAGTACAAAGGGAAAGAGCTAGTGATATATGCAATGACCTGAAGAAACCTGAAGGCAACTCTGCAGAGAGAAGCCAGACAGAAAAAAAATGCATACTGCATGATTCCATTTATACAACAATGCTAGAAAATGCCTGCCAGTCAATAGTGACAGAAAACAGACCAGCAGCGCACTGTGAGCTGGGGTTTGGGTAGGGGAGGGAGGAAATAAAACAAGAATCAAAGATACTTCTGGGAATGATAAGGAAGTTCATTATCCTGACTGTGCCGGTTTCATGGGTATAGACTTATGTCAAAACTTATCAAATTGTGCACTTTCAATATGTGCAGTGTTTTGTATGCCAATTACGTCTAAATAAAGCTATTTTTTAAAACCACGGAGGAGGTGACAGATTGCAAAGTTATGCCTCAGCCATGCCATTAGACTCCTGTCTCTATCCCAGCTCCCAGCACAGTACCAGGCACACGGGGGCACAAGAAAAGTTGCTGGACTTAAAACGAATGAATAAATGTTGGCCTGTTTGACCCACTTGGCCCAGAGAGGCCTTTCCTCCTGGTCCTGACTTAGTCACGTCTGCTAAGATATTTAACACTCGCAGCTTTAGGGCGATGACTCTGGTCACTATACACCACCTAAGCAGAACTGTGAGCAGAGGACATCTCAGCTCAGTCCCTGCTCCTCCCAGCATCTCCTGCAGCCAGCCCTTCAGAGGACTTGCTCCACAGAGGCTCCTCAGAGCCCCAGTATTGGTCCTGAGAGAAGAGGACCTGCAGCAGAGCTGAAACTGCTCCGCCCCTGGCGCATCCACGCCTCTGTTGGGTGGGGGGTCCCCCCAGGGCAGGGAGGGCGGTCACGCTCCGCACGGCAGCTGATTAATGCCAAACACTCGGGGTCCCTCAGCCTCTGGGACTCTAGTCTCTTGTCCCCTCCATGCAGGACCAGGGCAACTGAACACCCCTAAGAGGAAAGCAACAGAGAGGCAGGAGGCCGGGGGAGCAGTGAGGGCACTGTTGACGAGGAACAGCCAGGGCATCCTTTATTGATGGACTCATTAGCTATTGATGAGAAAGGCTCTGTGCTGGCTCTGTTACCTGTCCCAAGGAGCTGCGCTGTGGTAGGGCCAGGGTTTCATGGGGGGTCACAAACACTCTCTGAGCCAGAATTCAAACCTTGCCTCAAGGAATTGGTAGGGTGCATCACCAGATTCAGTGGGGCACCAACTCCCCTCTGAGATGGAGGCCCACAAAGTACCAGGCTGCCCTGCACATAGGAAAGCGAGCCAGCACCCATGAGGAACAGCAGAAGATCTATCATCCAGAGATGGCCCAAAATACCTACCAGTAGTGCCTCTTGCAGAGTAAAATTCACGAATCCCTGAAAGCAAATCTCTCATTTCCATGGGCTATTTCATAACGCCAAGCATTGTTCTAAGGGTTTTATATGTATTACTTCAGTTAAATCTCACAGCAGCATTGTGATGGATGTACTCTTATTGTCACCCCTGCTTTATCAGTGGGGAAATGGAGGCTCAGAGAAGTCAGGTGACTTGCCTGATGTCGCACATCTAGTAGCTGAGCCTGGGTTTGGACCCAGGCAGTCAGCTCCAGAGCCCATGTGCTCAACCACTGCCTATAGTCTCAGACGGATTAAGGAATATGCTCAAGGTGACCAGCAGGTAGATGTTAAACTCAACACCAAGTCTTCTAACACCAGTGCAGTCGTATTCTATTCTGCATCTTCTTGCTGTTATTCAGATAGAGCCCTTCCGGATAGTGAGGGCAGAAAGCTGGGGCCGTGCCCTTTCCCCCACCATGGCTGTGCGGGGGCGAGGAGCCGTCTCCCCTCCAGGTCAGGGCCCTCCCAGGGAGCCTAAAGGGGTCTGGTTGGAGTTGGAGAAACGACCCTTCGTGGGGTGATCACATCAAGGGTCTGTCCCCAATTCCAGTGGGACAGAAGCAAGCCCTCAGTTGTACGCCTACCCTGGCCCTTCTCCCCGGGTGGGTGGGGGGAAGCCCAGATGGAGTCTAGGGTCCCATTGCAAGAACATCAATACCAAGGATCAGTTGCTGGAAAGCCCGGCAAAACCATGCCTGACCTGATCACCCACTTACGGGCTGAGGGTAATGATGGGGAGACGCAAGCCGGCCGTCACCACCCTCCGTGCCTGCATGTTATCACTGACTTTTAAGAAATGTCCCCTGAGTCAGCAGCTAATTCAGCCTCTAGGTCAGTGTCTGATCTGCACAGCTGTGAAGGTGGGGGTCATCTTTTCCTGAGTTCTCCAGCCTAGCTTTTCTCTGGCACCCTGCACTGTGTACGCTGCCCGCGGACCCTGAGCACATCCTCTCTCTTCTGCTTCCCCCAGAGACAGAGACAGCAGGGTGATCCTGTTTCACAGAAGGATCGGATTTCTGAGCCCAGACATCAGCTGGGCAGGCTCCTTGCTGCCGGTCCTGTCGGCCCCAGACCAGCGGACCCCTTGGCCATGAGAGCGGACCTAACTGGAGCGCCCCAGGGTCACCAGGCCGAGCAAGCAGTCCTTCTCCTCCACTTCTCCTGATGGTGAGTTCTCGGCAGCATTTTCCCCTCTGCCCCACACTTCAGTCTCTGCCACTGGATCTGAACTGCCACATCAAAGGGCCCAAGCATCTTTCTCCTAGAGTCCCTGGAGCATTTTGGGGAAAGTCAATTGCATGCATCGCAACAAGCAGAGTTGCCCAGATTGTCTCATTTCCCAGCATGCTCCTAGGGAGACACATCATTCTTATGGTGAACCTTCCTAGCTCATTTAGCTTGGAGCCTTCCAAGAATACCAGTTTCAACCCCCCACCTAAGCCTGGGCCTTGTCTTTGTACGAGAAGAGAGCATAGCCATCCCCAGGTCCCCTCCCACTATGCCCATTTCTGCTCCAGAAATTCTGGAGCCTTCTTGGGGTTTAAGGAGGCCCCAGAGCCCCATGGCTCAACTCCCCACATAAGAGCCAAAGAAGAACAAGCCCAGAAGCCAGTGCAGAAGAGCTTCAGCCAGAAGAATAGACAGTGGCCTCTGTGGTATTTTGTCAGGCACACAGGCAGCTCCCCCCGCCCACTCCACCCCACCCAGGCAGATGCCTGCAATTCCACCATTCCACCATAGGAGCTCTGTTCCATTAGCTCACGCCCCTGTGGGCCATTCAATGAATCATTCAACAAATATTTACAGAGGTTCTTCTATGTGTAAGGCAACATACTAGGGACTAAGGTGATGCAAGGATATGAATCCTTCCCCCGAATCTCCTCTCAGACCCTATTACGCTCCCTGCTGTGCAGATAAGGGGATTGAGGCCCAGGAAGGTTGAACCATGTGCCCAGGTCCTACAGCTTAATACACCCTGGGAGTAACCAGGGGCTGGTTCTTTAGGGAAACGATCTCAAGAAAATAACTGAAAATTGGGGTGCTTGCAAAGACGAGGGGCTGGAATTTGGTATTTTGTCGTTCAGTGTCAATGCCTAGCCACGGGGCCTGCTTCCATGGCTGCCTTAGCAGGACAAGGAACGCAAGGGGGATGGCCCGGTGGGCGACAGCCAGAGGGAGCAGGGGCCACGTGGTCTTCCCTTCCGGTTACCTGAGGATGCCATGTGTGTCCATTGACCCGAGAATTGGCTGGGGAGACTCGATGAGGCTGGGGTCCCCCCACAGCATGGGAGAAGAAGAGGCAGGCGCAGGCTGAGTGCCAGGCTGAGGGGGGCGCTGTGGCCTGGTTGTGGGGGGGAATCCCCCGGAGGCCCTGTACAGGGTGACTGGGTCTCCGTAGCTGTGCAGAGGAGCACGCCGGTAGCCCCATGTGAGGGCCAGGAGGAGCTCAGGAGGCAGGGTGTCCATCTGGGCAGGACGTCTGAGCAGGCTGGCAGAGGGAGAGGAGGGGAGGGCAGGGCAGTGAGACAGGACCCCATGGAGGCAGATCCCACGGGACTGGAAACTGACTCGGCGAGAAGGAGGCCTTTACCTGAACAGGAGCCAGCCTGGGGCAGACACCAGGGAAAGGAAAGCACAGCGTGACCTCAAACAATCCCAGGGGCACCAAAGGAAGGCCCCAGTTATGCTCTCAAAGCCAGGACAGGACGAGGCAGCTATTCCAGGGCCAGCCCCAAGCCCAGAGTCCTAAACACCCTAAACTTACTCTTATAGAGCGCTCACCACACATCTGCTCCTCGAGGTTTTTTACAGACATTCATTCCCTTAATCATCTTGGCAGCCCTATAATCTGGGTAGTCTCCCATTTTACAGATGGAGAAACTGAGGCAGAGAGATTAAATGATTGCTCAGGGCTAGCTGGTCACAGTTGCAAATCTAGGCCTACTGGCTCCAGAGTCCATGCTTGTCACCACGGAGCAAACTGCCTCTTAGGAGGATGAAGTGCAGGGAGAGGATGAGGCAAGTTTAGGTAAATTTATCAATGATGAAATGCAAGAAAATCAGGGAAGCTCAGAGAATGCATCCCTTGCCTTGAGTGGGGCTGCCGAGGAGCATGGGGTGAATTTCAGGCTTAGAATCAGACAAGGGGGTCTACAACCCTGCACCGCCACTTCTGACCTTTCCCTCTCTAGGTTTCTGTTTCCTCATCTGCAAAGGGAGACAGTAACAGAGTTCCATCCATCTCCTCAGGTCAGATGAAAACATGAATGTTAAAACACTTTGCAAGTCGCGGAAAATACCTGACAGTCTTGTAGAGGCACAACACAAGGTGAGGGGGACAGGAATCCTGAAGGCTCGTCACTGGGTGGGTGCCTCTGGCCAGGAGCTGGGACTCTCTCTCCCATGTGTATTAAGCCCTGCCATACGAGGCATCAGGCTGGGTAGGCAGGGCACATGTTTTTATGCCAATTTTAAAGAAAACTTAGGAAGCTAAAGTGACTCCACTAAAGGTACAGATTAGTGAGAGGTAGAGGCGACCTGAGCAATGCCGAGTGACTCCACATACCCTGCTCTTTCCAGCTAGTAAATCAGCTGCATGGAAATCCCGGGGCAAGGTTGGCAGTAGAGGGCTAAATAGAAATGTGGGCTTTGGTTTATTTTTTTTAATTTTTCCAAAACCAACCCTTCTTATACCCCTGGGAATGCTTGAAAGCAAAAACCCACCTTTTGTGGGGGGGTGAGCAGAAGTTCTGCAGGAAAAATCCCCAGCACACTACCCCTTATCTGGCCCCGGCATCCCACAGCCTGCAGTTGAGCTGACTTAGAAGAAGGCCGTGTGGGACTCGGTCCAACACCCACGGGGAGCAGCTGCAGGAGACAGAGTGAGAGGGTAGGCCAGGGACCTGCTCGAGGACACGGCATGGCGTGAGTGTGTGAAAAGTACCTGGCCTCAGTCTCAGGTCTTTGCAGCATCACATCCTGGCGCCTCATGTCCCCGAGGACTTGCTTGGGAGCAGAGACACCAGAACTCTGGAAAGAGGCAGCCCGTGAAGGGATGAGATGTGCGCTTCCCAGAGCCCAAGGGTATTTCAGCGACAACCACGGCCGAGGTGCAGGTCCTAGTGGGACCAGCCCCAGCAACACCATGCACAGGCAGAATCTGCAGGCCAGCCCCTGCTTCTGTGCCCTCTCTCTTGGTGCCCAGAAACTGCACCTGTCTCCATCAGGGGCAGAAGCATCCTCTCCAGGGCAACAGGAAGGCAATGTGGGCGCCTTGATGGTGTACAAAATCAAGAGGTCCAGGAGAAGGCCCCAGGAGTCCCACCTCCCAGCTGACTTCTTGAGCAAAAGTATGTCCCCCAGTGTCAGGGGGGAGCTCTTCTAGTCTCCATGATTAGTAGCACTTAAATTGTAAGCCCTTGTATTCCTTCTGAAATGAGTTATCCTGTGACCATTCCTTTCAGCATCCCTGCTGCTGCTCAGGTCTGAAATGAGAGAGCCCTTGTCCGAATAGTTCTGTCTCTTTAGGAAGGTAGCTCTGTCCTGAGCGGTCCTTGCAGGAGGAGACATAGGCTGCCCAAGCTGGGCCCGCCCACTCTGAGGAGCAAGAGAACGACACGACCGGCTTCCCAAGCCCCCTCCAGCCCTCCTCATCTTCTTTCACTTTGCTCCAAGCAACAGAACATCCTCCTGTCCCGAGAGGCGGACAGACTAGAATGGGGAGGCGGAGTCAGGGCACAACTGAAACAGCTACGGATGTGGGTGGTTTCGGGGCCGCACATCTGTGGATGGGAGCCCACTCACATGTCTGTGAACTTTTGCACATGAGTGCATGTCTGCTTATGTGTTCAGGTATCTTGGTAAGTTTATGTGTAGCAAGTATGTATGTGTGACTATTCGTCTGAGAAGGCACACGTATCCATGTTGATGTGTGTGTCTGAGGGAGTCAGGGTGGGATCTGCGTCTGTGTACGGCTGCCTGTGCATATGTAGCCATGTGTACATCTGTCTTCATGTGTGTGTCTGTCCTGGGCAATAGTCCCCGGCTGAGTGAGGATAGGCCATACACAGTAGCGAATCTGCTATTGTGAGGCTACAGAAGGAAGTGTGCTTGGGAACTAGAAAACATAGGTTTGAGTCATAGCGTCATAACTTAGTGGCTGAAGGACCTTTGCCAAGCACACATCTTTCTAGATCTCAGTCCCTCAATTTAAATGAAGATAATACTCCCTGCCTTCTTTAAGGTGCATCGTGGCACTCAACCCAACCCACAAGTATACCTAACTAGAGTGGACGGGCAGCAGACAGGCTCACACCGCAGGCCAGATCATCCCCAGTCTCCATCTGACCCCTGGCCTCCCTGCCCAGACCAGCATGCCTGCCCCGGAGGCTTGGCCTGCACGGGGACAGCCTCTGAAAGAGCACAGCTCTAGGGGTGCGACACACACCTTTTACTAGGGCCAGGAGATGGAAAGGAGAAAGATCCATCCCACCCCAGTCTCTGACCCATGGGGCCACTAACACGAGCTACCAGCATCTGCCGAGCACCTGTTACATGCTGCGTGCTTTCTGTGGGGTGTCACTTCCTCACCACAACTTATGAGGCAGGTTCGAGAAAGGCCACTTGTCTTCAGCCACACAGACAGTAAGTGGCCCAGTCGGGATTGAGAGCGGGCCCTGCTGGCCGCCCCAGGACCTGAGCTCTAACTAGGAGGGAGAGCCTCTCTCGGTTCCCTGGGGAGGTGACTCCCTGCGGACCCCCCACAGCCGGCTGCCGGCCTTTGCCTTCCCCACGTAGTTCAGGCCCCTTGGCAGGACACCTGCTTTACACCTGTGCTGCCCTGAAGGCTGAGGGAGGCTGGGTGAGCCGGGCCCCTGGTCACCTCCATGCAGGGACGGGAGGACAGGCAGCAGGGCCAGCAAGGCTTGCATAAGACCCCATCTTAGTCCTCAGTTGGGAACACTGAGGCTCTTGAAGGGTGGGGTCATCCTGACCACTGGAGGCAGAGAGGAACAGAATCCACACTTTTCAGGTCCCTAACTGAGTCTGGGCCACTACTTCAGGGTAAGCCAGAAATATGGGGCTCGTACTGTGGGTGGGGCAGAGACCAGGAAAAGGGGACAGTGAGAGCCACCCTGGAGGAGAATCAGCAAGACCTGAGGCCTGGCTGAGCCAGAGGTGAAGAGGAGTAGCGTCAGAGACGGGAGGAAGAGGTGCTCGAGGACAGCAGAACAGGCCAGGGCTTGCTTCCGGCGGAACAACGCTGCCCCCTTCTGTCCGGTGCAGCAGCACCGGAGCCTGGCCTGCCACGGCTTCCTTGACCGCGCCCTCCTTCACCCCACAGCAGGCACCGGGAGCCACCGTGTGCCAGGCCCACCGCCTGCCTCCTCAGGCCCCTTGCCCCCATTCGCTGCAGCCCTGTGACCTCTGAGCTCTCCCTCAACACGGCTTTGCCTCCCTGTCCCTTGGACTCTCTGAGCCCTGGGTGTCACTGCACACAGTTGTCTCTGCAGGATGACTTCTTCCAGTCGTTTTCTGACTCAGAGATGGCCACCGCCTCACCTGAACTTGTAGGACGTGTGCGGGTTGCAAAACAACCAAGGACGGCTGAGGGGGAGAGGCCATGGGGGGCCCATGACACCAACTGTTCCTACTTCCTGTGACCTTGAGAAGCCAAACTCCTAGCCCAGCCACCTACAGCCATCTGCAGAACATCTTCTATGGGAGCGGCACAGGGCCGAGCCCCTACAGGACCTGCCGGGTCCCGTCAGGGACACCACAAACCTATGTCTGCAGACTGGGTGAAGCACGAAGGACTCCGGAGCTCAGGAGGCACCTGTGGTCTACACCAGGCGGCCAGGGAAGGTGTCCCAGACCACATGGAGCCAGCAGGGGCAGGGGCTTCCATCCTGGAATGCCTACTGTGTGCCAGGTACGGCACACATTACAGCACGCATTCTCTCCCCGCAAGAACCCTGCGGGACGGTCTGAGGAGGCTCATTTAGAGAGGAGGGAAGCAGAGTTCCCAGACGTGGTCATTCGCCCAAGGCCACGCATGCCTAGTTGAGTGCAGAGTTGAGATCCAAACCCAAGCCTCTCTGGCTCTGGAGGAAGGGAGGTGGGCAAAGTTCAGAAGAGGGGGCAGTCGAAGGCTGCCTGGGGAACACCGAGCCAGCCGGCCTACCTCCACGCACAGAGATGCGGAGGCACCTGACCGTGACGAGGGTCTGGGGAGGTACAACACGGGTCAGAAAATGTCGAGCCAAAGCCTTGTCTAGGTGTTTCCCAGGAAAGCAAAATCACCTTTACACCCCTCCCCACCGCAGTCCCAGCAACCGCACATCTGCTCTCTGTCACTGTCGGTTAGCTTGCAGCTTCTAGAATTTTGTAGCAACAGAATTATTCTATATCTACCCCTTTTATCAGGCTACTTTGATTCAATCAATTTTCTTATTACAGATGAAAAAATTGGAGTCTTGATGAAGAAACATAGTAGTCTGTGATCATAAAGCAGTGGAGGCATTGCAGGTGTCCTGGCTCCGAGCCTGATATGCTGTCTGCCACAATTCATTCATTCATCACTCACTCATTCATTCCCCAGAGATTAACTGAGCCTTTGGGTAGGCTAAGTCCTAGGCCAGGTGCTGGACTCACCATGGTGGACAGAGTCCCTGCTCCCATGAGCTTGTGTTTCTTTCATTTATTCACCTGCCTGACCAATATTCACTACACACCCATGGAAAACACTGCCCAACCACCTCCAACACCACCTGACCCTCTTCAGCCATGCTCCTGTGTGCCGCTTTGAGCTGGGGACAGAAGCAACAAAGAGGCGATCAGAGATCAGGAGGAGGGGAAAAGGGAAATGGCCTTGCTCCCAGGAGAGGAAGTCGATTATTTTGCCAAAGAAGCTCCCCCATTTATGATCCCCTCATGCCTCCAGAAAAGGCTCCTAATAAGGGCCCCCTCTGGCCACTCGGAAGTGGACCCTGACCCCCTACCCCAGAGGGCACCTTCCTCTCAGCCTGGAGAAAATGGGGTGGGATTCATACCAAGAAGGAGATGAGCTGGGGCACCCCCAGCCTGGTGTCAGGACCCCAGAGGAGAAATGTTGGTCTGAAGTCACAACATAGGCACAGAGCTGGAGTCCTGGCTCCACATCTGCCTGGTGGCCAAGTGACCCCAGAACAAGTTCCCTGAATCATCATATGGATCACTCTGGAGGAACAGCTGACATTCCTCTAGGTCTTACCAGGTGCAGAGCCAGGATTCCAGCTCTCATGACTGTCTCCCATCTCTGAGTCTTAAACCACTGCCACCCTCTTCTCACCGAGCATCACGTCGCAGGCCAGCATCTGACATGTTCCATGGTGGGTACATCCTCCTCCATTCCACAGCCTAGGAAGCTGCCTCTCAGGGAAACTAGGCAGTTGGCAAATGCTGTGTAGTCCTAAGAGGTAGCAGGTGCTCAACCAGCCCTAGCCACCCACACCTGAGCTCTTCAGCCCACATGGTGTACCTGACCAGAGAAAAGGGGACATGCGACTGAAGCAGCTGAGCCCCCACACTTCTGTGGCCCTGGCCTGCAGCTCCTCACAAGGCCTCAGCTTCCACACAGGGGTCCCATGGTCAAGTAGAGAAGACCCTGGGCTGGAAGGGCAGGTTCACGTCAGAGCTCTGTCCCATCAGCGATGTGATCCTGGGAAGGCTACACGTTCTCTCACTCAGGTTCCCCGTCTGTAAAATGGAAATGACATTTCAATCTTATACCACTATCATTTAGTGAGATAAGTGAATGTGGAATCACTTTGAAAAGATACCATACCCTCAGGCTGTCCTTGTCATCTGTAAATGAAAGCATCCCGAGCCTGCCTGGCCTCCATGTTCTTAAGATGAAATCAAAGCTCGAATGGACCTGAGGAAGGCATCTTAGGCTGTGTTTGTGTTTATCCAGCCCTTTGGGCACCCCCAACACCACACACACACACACACACACACACACACACACACACACACCACTTAATTCCAAGCTGCCTAAAATGATTTTTAAAAATGAAATCATTCCCCATAAATATCTTGGACTTAGGCCAAAAAAACCTGTCCAGGTAGTTGGCTTCTAAAGTTCTTGTTATGTGGAGAAGTTGACAAAAACAATAGCTATCATCTAAGATCTTTCTACCAGGCATTTTACATATGCTACCTCATTTAATATACCCTCCAAACAATCCCAGGAGCTACTCACAGAGGAGCGGCAAAGACACAGGTATCTCAGTGGTAGTTGCCCACCCAGCCCTCATCCTCTCGGTTTCCTTCCCAACAGAATCAGCTGGGTTCGTGCATCCACCCCCGCCCTACTGCTTGGTCCAAGAGGTCGTGAGGGACGTGATGAGAAATGGTTGAATTCCAGGTGTATTTTGAAGATATATCTAAAAGGATTTGTGAGGGACAGGCTGCTAAGTGTGAGAGAAAGGAATGTTAAGGATAAGATCAGGCATGGGAAAATTTGGGGTGAGCTGAGGGACTTTGGACACTTACAAAAATGTATGTCTTACTAAGAAACATTCACTTTGTCTCCATCATGGCCTCTCTCTGCCTTTGTGTAGAGACGCTCTTTGGCTGCAGAACGTTTTCCTTTCTTCCTAGGCTCCTTCTTTGCAATTTCTTCTAGTTATTGATGTGGGCAAACTGAGGGGATACAAACTGAATTCAAGGGAAGAATGGTGACCAAACAACCATGAGGTTCCTTCTCTCACTAAAAATAAGCCATTTAATCCTTTGGTGTACCTATGGCGATGGTCAAGAGCAACTGTACCCTTTCCCAGCTCCTGAATGATAACCTTGCTCCTCTCCACAGCTGCCAGCCTGCAGGGAAGACTGAGGGTCTTCATGCTGCTTCCCCAGCTCGCCTAGGATGGATGTGTGTGGCTGGAAAGAAATGGAGGTTGCTCTGGTCAATTTTGACAATTCAGATGAAATCCAGGAAGAGCCAGGCTATGCTACTGAATTTGACCCAACCAGCCCAAAAGGCCATCCTGGGAGCAGACCCTTCTCCAAGTGGAACATCCTCCTCAGTGACGACGCCAACCACGAGACGGCCTTCTCCAAGCTCCCAGAAGACTATGTCGATCCCCCAGGGCCTGAGCCAGTGATCTTGAATGAAGGAAACCAGCGGGTGATCATCAACATTGCTGGGCTGAGGTTTGAGACCCAGCTGAGAACCCTCAGTCAGTTCCCACAGACCCTCCTAGGAGACAGGGAGAAAAGGATGCAGTTCTTCGACTCCATGAGAAATGAGTATTTCTTTGACAGGAACCGGCCCAGTTTTGATGGAGTACTGTATTATTACCAATCTGGTGGGAAAATCCGGCGCCCAGCCAATGTCCCCATCGATGTCTTTGCTGATGAGATCTCCTTCTATGAGTTGGGTAGTGAGGCCATGGACCAGTTCCGGGACGATGAAGGCTTCATCAAAGACCCTGAAACACTGCTCCCCACCAATGACTTTCACCGGCAGTTCTGGCTCCTCTTTGAGTACCCAGAGAGCTCCAGCGCTGCCCGCGGTGTGGCCGTGGTCTCTGTGTTGGTTGTGGTTATCTCCATCACCATCTTCTGCCTGGAGACGCTACCCGAGTTCCGGGAGGATAGGGAGCTGAAGGTGGTGAGAGACCCCAGCCTCAACACGAGCAAGGCGGTCCCCTCCCACACCACGTTCACTGACCCTTTCTTCATGGTGGAGTCCACCTGCATTGCGTGGTTCACCTTCGAACTGCTGCTCCGGTTCGTGGTCTGCCCCAGCAAGACCGACTTCTTCAGGAACATCGTGAACATCATCGATATTATCTCCATCATCCCCTACTTTGCAACCCTCATCACAGAGCTGGTCCAGGAGACAGAGCCCAGCGCCCAGCAGAACACATCCCTGGCCATCCTGAGGGTCATCCGGCTGGTGCGGGTCTTCCGCATCTTCAAGCTCTCCAGGCACTCCAAGGGGCTGCAGATCCTGGGGCAGACGCTGAAGGCTTCCATGAGGGAGCTGGGGCTGCTCATCTTCTTCCTCTTCATTGGAGTCATCCTCTTCTCCAGCGCGGTCTACTTTGCTGAAGTGGACGAGCCAGAGTCCCATTTCTCTAGCATTCCTGATGGCTTCTGGTGGGCAGTGGTCACCATGACAACTGTTGGCTATGGTGACATGTGCCCAACCAGCCCCGGAGGGAAGATGGTGGGCACTCTGTGTGCCATCGCGGGGGTCCTCACCATCGCCCTCCCTGTGCCTGTCATTGTCTCCAACTTTAACTACTTCTACCATCGGGAGACTGAGAATGAGGAGAAGCAGAACATCCCAGGAGAAACTGACAAAATCCTCAGCAGCGTGGGCTCAAGGATGAGCAGTGCAGACTCGCTCGGTGAGACCCATGGTGGTCGCTGTGCAGGGAAGCCCAGGAAGTGATCTGCCCAGGGCTTCTCGGCGCTGAGACCCCCTGTGCCCACCGGTGTGTCTCTCTGCCTTTGTATCTCTCTCTCTCCCCTTCTTCCAGTCTTTCGCTTTCTTCCTCTCCCAGTCTCTTTCTCCTCCTCCCTGCCTCTTGCTCTCTGTTTTTCCAAAGACCAAAGTTTATCTCTTGTGAACAACAGGCCGTTTTTTACTGCAAGCTGTTTTAATAAACCCATACTTGTGCTGTATTTTCTAAGCTGTTTGTTCTCAACTGGCTATAGGAAGACTTCATTCTCCCTTCCTGTGAAGGGGTAGTTCTGGTCGTTGCTACTCACCTGTGGTCCCCGAGACCAGCAGTATCAGCATCACCTGGAAGCAAGGAAGGGCAGAATCTGGGCTCACCTCAGGCCTACGGCATCAGAGCCTGCATTTAAGATCCCAGGTGATGTGCTTTCACATTAAAGATGAAGAAACACTGACCTTGGTCTTCCTAGGAAGAAGCGTATTTAAAAACAAGAGATTTCTATGAACAATGAATAAGAGCTCAGAGTTGTTCAGTAATAATTTATACTTGTGTAGCTTTGCATAAATTTTCCAAAGCTCTTTCAACCTACATTATCTCACTGCATCTCCAAATAAGCCCTAGGACAGATTTATTATTCTCACATTACAGATGAACATGCCAAGGGAGAGGAATTTACCTAAGGTCACCCAGAAACAGTGATGTAGTCAGGGCTGGAACCCAAATCTCCTACCTAATTGTCTCGTGCCCCTCCCCCTAATGGATGCAATGGAATTGGGGAAGGAGGGAGAGGAGTTTGAGGGGTTCCAGCCAACCTCTGGGCAGGAACACTCTTGCCTGGGGATCCCAGCATCCACCTGACCCATTGCTCATCAGTCTCTTCCTTGGGCAGGGGACAAGCAAAAACATCCCCAGGTGCTTTTAACCTGGCCCATCTCCGTGAATATACGCACAGGCTGGGAGTCCCAAGCATGGAAAGTGCATACACTAACACCCGGGAGGACCTCTCCGGAAAAAAGTCACGCCCACCTGCCTTGGGGAGCAGCTTCCATTGAGTCACAAGGAACTGACCAGTAGCCTGTTAGGCAGCTAGGGTGAGAGCAGCAGGGCACTGAGACATGTGTCCCGAGGCCAGGCCTACCCAGGGAGGGTCCTTGTGGCAGGCTGACCTGAGGAACTACCCTCTCGGGAGCAGAGTCTGCTCAGCCCACCAAGCTTCCAGGATGAAGGAATGGAGCTGGGATCCCCCAGAAGACAGGTAAGGAAGTCTCCACTCTGTCCCTCCCATTCACCCCCCGAATGACGAGGCCCTGTGCCTTCCTTGGGCCCAATGCCAGATTTTTGGCCACACCTCAAAGGTGAGTCAACCCCAGAACAATTCCCCTGGACCACAGCTCACTACACACAACCCACACACAGCACACAGTCCTAGAACATGCCAATATCCGCATAACCCTGTAAGACACGATGCTGCAGCCACAGACACCACCACACAACTTCCACTTCATGACAGCCTGACACACGAACTGGGGTGAGAGAAAGCTGCTTCCTTCTTCTCATCCCTAGTCTACATCCTAAGAAGCCAGACTTAGTAATTTCTAAATCCCCTTCCTGCTCTAACAATTGCCATCTCCTTCTTACAAGGAGTTTAATCTTTAAGTGCAAGCTTTAATTTAGCAGTGAGTCATGTAAAGCCTTCCCTTTACACAAGACATTATTGCTCTTAGACCTGGGCAAGCAGGGCTCCTGTCCTGGGTCTCAGCCTCAGGGTTCTGTGCTTTGGTGTGTCTTCCTCACAGTTTTCTAAGTTCCTTTTCAATAATACACCCACCCCTTACTCCCAGGCATGTGGGGTTGGCCAGATGTCCCGAGTTGCTCCTGGACTCGCACATACAGGCTCACAGCGAAGCCCTGTGCCAGGCCCCAGTTCCAGAAGGGCGGCCTGGTGAGCAGATTGCTCCAGCTGGCTGATGCGCCATTTCTTTTACAGGATCACACAAGCTTAGATGCCAGAATTGTAATGGCACTCTGACTTAGGTTAACGCAAATATTTATATACACAGGGCCATTGCAAAAGCTATTTGCCCAGGATCCCAGGCATCCTAGGGATGGCCTGGACAGGAGTTCACATGCCCACATTCTACCCTCTGGGAGCTACATCAGCATAGTCCTTTATTTAAAACCTCTCTCACAGAGAGACTTCACATCAGCCCTCTATGATAAATAGCATTAACCCCATTTTGCCATGTGAGGAAACTGTTTCAGAAACGTTCACAGGCACACAGCCAGGAAGCAGTAGGGAACGATTGGAATCTAGGTCTCTTTGATACCAAAATGTTTCTCACCAGGCTGCCCGCCCAGAGCTTCCTAACCAGAAGAACAACCTTGTCTGGAGCAAGGAAGTTGGGGCGTAGTCACACAGACAGGCTGGCACATTCCTGTGAACGTGGATGCTGATTCCCTTGACACCCTAGCTTTTGGGCATGGCAGAGCCGCACGCCGACCTATACCTTCACAGGCCACAGACAGGGTGGGATAAGATCCCAGGGCAGCCCAGCCTCCTGTTTTCAGTGAGATCTGCTGTCTACAGAGGCGCACCCAAGGTGACTGCTGACAGGGGGAAGAGGACAGGCAGGCGGACGGACGGGGCTGCTGAGGAGTCCAGTGCAAGACCCAGAAGGAAAAATATTCCCACTGCCGCCAGGGAGGGAAGGAGTTGCCAAGCAGCCAGGATCGGAGAACCCTACCTTTAAGGAGGGCACAGCCGGCCTGAGGCTTTATTCGATGGGTTAATACGTAATGCACTCCGACTGTGTGGCAGACACTTTATAGCCGCTGAACAAAGACACAGAAAAAAAAAACCAGAAACATCCCTTTTAATTTTCACAGAAAAGTTATGCAAATACTGTAAGAGAAACCACACAAACACTTTAGGGGGGGTGACACTCTGCAGAAGGTACCATGTCTTGTATTTTCTTTTCCACCATATCATGCCAGCTGTCTTTGCAAAGCATGGAGCAAGCCAGGACTAAATGTTATGTCTGTTCATAATTCTCCTTAAAAAGTGCTGTATAAACCATAAACTATGAAGCACTTCAAAAACTTCAGGATTTTTTAGTGGAAAGTTCTCTAGACTTGGAATCAAAGGACCTGGCTGAGTTTCTACTCATTGTATGACTTTGCACTCAATAAGCCTCAGATTCCTTCTGTGGAAAATGGAAGAAGAAATGGCTCACTCTCCCCTCTGTACCACACCACAGAAAGCAGGCCCTGAATCCTCCCAGCTGCCCTCCCTCACCCAGCCTGGCCCATAGGTCTCTTCAGGACCTCCCCAGGTGGCCAAAGTGGCTGCTCAGGACCTGCCCTCTGTTAGAGACAGGATCCTTGTGACTTCCAACTTCTCTGATTCTTATACTTGTACACACCATCTTTGGGCTTATTTCCAAAGCTAAAAGATGGACAGAATTACACTTGTCTCACCAGATTGTTAGGAGGAATCAGTGATGGAACGTTATTAAAAGTAATTTTGGCTGTAAAGCACTACTCAAATGAAAGGAATTATTACTCTTTAAAAGCTGTCACTTTGGACCAATTAACACTACAAAGCCTGCCTTTGTAATCCAGGTCACATTATGATCCTAAGAGAAGGCAACCAAGTTCAAAGACAGCATAAAAATAGTTAACTGATGTGGGGCAGGGCAAGTCATAGGGGTGGGATAACATCGTGCTCAGTAAACCACTACCCGCTGGGAATGCTTTATGACATGTTTCATTCATCTAAAACAGCCACTATAAGGTAGATATTATTTCCATTTTACAGATAAGGAAACTGAAGCTTCAAAAAGTTAAGTAACCTCTCCCTATGGCATACTGTGGAGGAATCATGTCAGGCACCCCAAATGCAGGGAACACAAAATCAGGGTATAAATATTTGTGGAGTTAATGAATGTTCCCTTTGGCCTTTCCTCCCAATTACCCTGTAGAGACCAAACCAAGGCACTCCATAGGCGTGATAAGATTTTGTTCTCCCCCACCCTCACATTTCCCCAAATCCTAGACCCACAGGCTGAAGCCAGGCCCTCCACAGTGAGGAGTATGGCTGCAGGTGACCCTTGAGGGCTCTGGGCCTGCAGTACCCCTGGGAAGGGGCCCAGGGGAGGCCTGGACTAGAAGGGGAAAGCTTCCCGTACCCCCACTCCACCCCAGGCTGCTCTGCCAGCAGCAGGAGTAGAGGCTGGCACAGAGAGCCAGGACTCCTCCCCTCTCTACCCCAGGTTCAGGGAGACCTGAGCCTTCAAAAGGCTGCCCTCTCCATCACCCTGGAAGGCCTGCCTCCCGGCTCAGTTTGGACTAACTCTGCCCAGCGCAGCTGCACTGAGCCCAGCACCCACGGAGGTCCTGCTCAGACCCACCCCCACACCAGCTGCTGAGGAGGCCGTGTGGATCCTCCCACCAGTGACAAGGCGCAGGCCGGCCCTCTCCCCACCCCTCATCCCCTCCCTCCCAATCGGATCCTGGGGATGGGGAAGGGGGAGAGACACCCAAGGTGCCCCTGCCCCAGCTCACCAGCTGATTCTAGCCTCCAAAAAAGTAAAACGCATTCACCCCTTGGAGTGCCGCACTCCAAAGGCACTTTGAAGAGAGAGGAAGAAAGTTGCCATGGTCTCCCTAGAGACCACAGTGTCTGCCAGGAGGCACATCCTAGAGACGGGAGAACGTTTGCCCTCAAACACGGGGATGAAAGGGAACTGGGGGCGGCAGGGACCCAGGGAGATGGGCGAAAGAAAGATCAGACAAGCTTTTGTCACTGCAGCTCAGGGGAAGCAGAGGCAAAAAGCCGGCTCGAAATGTCACCAGATGATGAACGCTCTTTCCCGCAGTAGCTGAGGTATCAGTGAGATGCACGCAGAGAGCAGGACAGTGATCCTCATTAGGAATACGGGGGATCCTCTGCTCCTCCGAGCCAGGTGAGCCGCGGTGCAGCCCCGCCCTTCTCACGCCACCCATGTTAACAGAAAGAATAAATGCAACAGAAATAATAAATAATACCAAGCTCCCAGGTTTACTGTGAGATTTAAGTAAGATAATACATGAAATTCCTTAGCAAAAGGCAAAAAGTGCTATACAAAATCAGATGGAGAGTTGCCACCTAAGATAAAAATTCACCTACAGGTTGTAAACCCTGCACCTTTTTACTGTCATCATCCCAGCACAGTGTCTGCTGCGTAACGAATGAAGGGACGGAAGGAGGGAGAGAAAGAAAGGACAGTCCAGGGCAGAGCCCCGGCACTAGGCTCCTGGCTTCCCCCATCTTCCCCTAAATGATAACAACTGTGACCCAGTTACCTGGAGAGTTTGGGTTGAAGTAACTCCTTCACACAGAATTTTTTCTGAGATTTCAAGCAGAGAAGGTCACGAACACTCGCTGTGTGCCCAATTAACTTTCTTAAGGATATAGACAGCACACTCATGCTTCCCTGGAATACTCACCAAGTTCCTGGTATGGGCCAGATGCAGAAACCGGCTCTGGGGTTACAGAGCTGACCAAAAGAGGTCTCTGCCTCCGGCAAGTAGAAATGGCCTTCCCAGAAGGGCCAAAAAGCCACCCCTTCCCTTAGGATAGGAAACCATGGGACTTCCAGCACTTTTCCCATGAATGAGCAGCAAGCCTCCCCTTCCGCTCCCTGGCTGGTTCAACCTGGAGGGGAGCTGGCCCCATAAGAGCCCATCCTCCAGCCAGGCCCAGGAAGGACGCACCAAGGGGAAAGTGCGCCTACAGCTGTCCCGCTGCAGAACTCGGCTCCCCTGGAAGGCAGATGGCCGGCGGCATTCACCCGGGGGCCTCTGAAGCCTAGGATGGTGTCTTCACAGCCCTGACGCAAATTCTAATCTGGGAGGGAGCTCTTGCCAAAGAGAGCAAAGGGAGAAAGCTATTCCCTTCTGTCCTGAAGAATAAAGTACCAAGGCGCTTCCCTTTGAGTGGAAAAAGGTAAAACAGGGTTTTGCATTACCCAAAAGAGACTCATCTGGCCTGTCTTGGAGGGAGTGAGGACTTGGCTTCAGGGAGTGGTTCTCTCTCTTCTTTGGGATAACAGAGAAGGGCAGAAGGGAAGAAAAGGCTTCGGGCACTGGGGCAGCTGAAGTCCAGCTGTCGGAAATGGAAGGGACTTTTTCCAAAAGCTTGAGTAAGTGAGTAGGAAGAACAGAGCTGCAACTTTCCCTTTGAAGTTGGATAAAGGCAGGGAACTCAGGGAAGGGAGGCTAAGACTTAAAAATGGTTACTCGGAGAAAAAAAGAGGTGTTCAAATGTTTTGAGGCTTATAACAATTTTCTCTAAGGCATCATCTATAAACAAAATGCTCAGGTTCAACTGTTACAATGGTAGGGCTAGTGATTGTTTATTCAAATAGGGCTTGGAGTGCTTTACTTGCCAAGGAAGCCCAAACAGAAATCAGCACGTTGAATCTACCAAGTCAGTACTTGGAAGGGGCTCAGGTTATACAGCTCTGGCATTATGGGTCTAGGTACAAATCCCAGGTTTGCTGTGTGACAGCAGCCAAGTTACTCCAACTCTCTGGTACTCAATCCCTTCTACTGTATATTGCGGCTCACTGCGCATATCTATTAGAAATAACAAGAAAATTAAATGAAATGTCAACGGTGAAGCCCCTTTCATAGAATAGGCACTAAATAAATAGAAGTTTCTCCCCCCAATACGGGATCTCAAAAAAAAAAAGGTTCAACGGGTAAGTGATGTCCCCGTTGCCACTTGGGAGCAGCATAACTGAACTCAAGGTAGCGGCCACTGTGGGCCCCTGAGGACAGCAGGTCATATTCCCACAAAGTCAGAATGTCCATTCCCAAGCTTCCCTGTAGACTCCTCTGGGTTCTCCGAGTTCCCTCCCATGACAGGGGTAACTACAGCAGTAATTAATGCTGTGGGGTTTAGAAAACGGTTCCTCATGCATTCTTTTTTTTATTAAAATATCATCGATATACAGTCTTATGATGTTTCTCATTCACAAAACAGTTGTTCAGCATTCACCCATATTATCAAGGACCTCATCCCCTCCATTGCAGTCACTGTCTATCAACGTAGTAGGATGTTATACAGTCATGAATTGTATTCTCCGTGCTGTACTATGGTCCCAGGAACCTACCCATGTTGTGATTGTGAATTAGAGTGCCCCTTAATCCCCTTCTCCTTTCCCACGCACCTTCCCCAACCCTTCCCCTTTGGTAACCACTAGTCCCTTCCCGGTGTCTATGAGTCTACTACTTTTTTTGTTCCTTCTGTTTCACTTTGTTTTTTATACTCCACAGATGAGTGAAATCATTTGGTGTTTGTCTTTCTCCTCCTGACTTATTTCACTGAGCATAATACCCTCCAGCTCCATCCATGTTGTTGCAAATGGCAGGATTTCTTTTCTTTTTACAGCTGAATAATATTCCACTGCGTATATGTACCACATCTTCTTTATCCTTTCATCTATGGATGGACACTTAGGTTTCTTCCATACCTTGGCTATTGTAAATAGTGCTGCAATTAACATATGGTGCATATGTATTTTCGAATCAGGGATCTTGTTTTCTTCGGGTAAATTCCTAGGAGTGGATCTGGGTCAAATAGGATTTCTGTTTTTAGTTTTGGGGTTCCTCATGCATTGTTATCTCATCTGAACCTCACCATAGCCCTGTGAGGTGTTCAGGAAGGTTTTGGGATCTGCCCCACTTTGAATTGATAAAACTGAGATCTGGATTATTCCCAGCCTTACCGCGAGTAACCGGTGAGGCAGGGACGTGAGGCCTCAGCCTCTCCTTGCACCCAGCTGCCCCCTCCTGAGCAGGGACTGGCCAATGTGTATTACCAGAAAGTAAGTATTTGCTCTGAGAGAAAATGGGACAGGATAGAAGGGGCCACTCCCTTCTACCCCAAGGGGCATTACCCTTCCCTGTGGGTCAATATTTGCTCTGCATCTTCAGGTGAGTATTCTAGTTTTAGTTTCCTAGGGCTGCTATAACAGTGCCACAGACTGGGTGGCTTAAGCACAACAGAAATGTATTGTCTCACAATCTAGAGGCTGGAAGTCCAAGGTCAAGGTGTCAGCAAGCTGGATCCTTGGCTTATAGATGGCCGTCTTTTCTCTGTATCTCTCCATGTCTTCTTCCCTCTATATATCTGTCTCTGTGTCCATATTTCCCCCCTCTGTATAAGGACACCAGTCATATTGGACTAGGGCCCACCCTAATGACTCCATTCTAACCCGATCCCCTCTGGAAGACCCCATCTCCAAATAAGGTCACAGTCTGAGACACTAAGAGTTAAGACTCCAACTTATCTCTTGCAGGGACACAATTAAACCCATAACAATTATCATCTGCTCTTTACAAATGAGGAAACCAGTTCAGAGACGTTAAGTCACATCCCCAAAGCCACACAGCTAGGAAAAGCAGCAGCCACGAGCCCTGATACCACAGCCAGTGTGAGCTATGTTCCTGGCTCAGGGGCCAGGCTGCCATGGGCACACAGGGCCCCCCACTGCAGAGCTGGCCCTTGTGACCGTGTCAGAGTCAGAGGGGGGAGCCGGAGAAAGGCCCCCAGCCAGCTGCCTTGCCCCTCTCTCTCCCTCCCTACTGCTGCCCCCTCGGGCTGTGGGGAGCCGGAGGGGAAATGCGCAGGCAGGGAGTGGGCGGAAAGGGACACCGTCAGCCTCGGTTGCTGAGACTGCTTGGCAAGTCCCCAGGTGGTAGGGGGCTCCCCTTCCCAGCTCCCCAAGCCCGGGGGTTCTCCATGAGCACAGCACCAAGCAGGTTCTGGAAGTAGCTCCCAGCAGTGACTTGTAAAATGAGGCTGTTTGTACTCAACTGCTTGCATCACCCTTTGGAGTTTCTTAATGGCCTGGTTCCTGTCTCTCACTCCCAAAAAGGACCCCTGAAGTCAAGAATTAACTTCCCGTCGCACACACACACACACACACACACACACACACACACACACACACACACACACACCACTGCCTGGCTCTGCCTTAAACACAATGTTGCTGAGTCTTTTGCTAGGGAATGAGGAGCATTTGGGGCTGGGGGAAGGGAGCGGGGAGGGAGGCAAGGGCATTGCAGGGGGGCCCTGAGAAGGTGCGGGACAGAGCAGGGGGCAAAAGGGGCAGCATGAACGGTATTTTCCAGCAGGATGACTTACACACCCCTGCTCTGCCTCCTGAGAACAGGGGAACCCAGCTCTGTGAATTCTTAGAATGCCACTTTTCTTCACGTTTTCTCTTCTTTCTCTGTTTCTGCCTCCGTTGCCCAGGAGCAAAACTGCACGGGCACTCTCTGTGAGAGCAGTCGCTGTCCTCTTGGGTGCCACCTCATTCCTTTGGCTCGCGCTCCATTCGCCCAGCGGGTGTGGGGAGCCCCACGATCGGTGTTGGCGGCCCTCATCCAGGAGCCAGGCGGATCTGCCGCACAGCGGCCAGTCACTCTGCTCTGGGTCCAGCTTTACTTTCTGTCAGTTCAGGCATTCGGAAGAATTGTGGGTGACGCATGTCCCCAGCCTCTTGTCTGTACACCCCTTCCGCCATCGGTAGGACCTCTCTCCCCACTTCACAGACGCTAGGGCTTCCCCTCCTTCCAATGAGCCTCCCGTCCCTCGGCTAAGCCAGGAAAGTCACCTGGGTGTGGTCTGCGAACCCCCTTTCTGGGCAGAGCCCCACGGAGGCAGGGCTGCACCCACACCCAGGGCAGGCCTCACTGGCAAAAGCCCCCTTTGCCCTTTGCTGGGCTGTCTCTCTCTCTCACACCCACACCCTCTGCCCTCTTTCAGCCCCTGTCCCTGCTCTCCCTTCACCCAGAAACCTCCCTTTCTTGGATCCAGGCCTCAGGAGGGCACCTGTCTGGATATAAACTTCAGGCAGAGGGCAATAATCTCCCCCGAAAGATGTCTACCTCCTAACAAAGGGCCTTTGCAGATGTGACTAAGGGTTTTGAGGTGGGGACATTATCCTGGATTATGTGGGTGGGTCCCATGTAAGCACAAGGGTCCTTATAAAAGGGAGGCAGGCAGTCCGGAGGTCAGCATGCTGAGGCCGCGAGCCGAGCAGGGAGGGCAGCCTGCAGAGACTGGAAAAGGTGAGGAAATAGATTCTTCCCGAGAGTCCCCCAAAAGAGCGCAGCCCTGGTGACGCCTTACTTTTAGCTCCTGGAGACTGTTTGCAGACTTCCAACCTCCAAAACTATGAAATGATAAACCTGGGCTGTTTCAAGTCACTGAGCATGTGCTAATTTGTTGCAGGAGCAATGGAAAATTAATGCAGCCGATGTGTGTCATAAAGAAATTAGCCAGGACAGGATAGGTCAGGTCAACACCATAGCCCTTAAACCCGACCATGTGGGAACATGCCACCTTTGTTGAGTCCCCTGAAGTCACCCAGAGCCCACGGACTGCAGTCCTGTCCCCACACTTGGGCCAGGATAGGTCAGGATAGGTCAGGTCAACACCATAGCCCTTAAACCTGACCATGTGGGAACATGCCACCTTTGTTGAGTCCCCTGAAGTCACCCAGAGCCCATGGACTGCAATCCTGTCCCCACACTTGGGCCAGGAGTTGAAGGGGGCAGCCCCTCCAGGGAACCCTGTGGTGACTGCAGCGACCATTACCAGAGCCCACACAGGGGAGGGGACTCGCCTGCAAGCTCCAGCCTCTGCTGTCCAATGAGAGAGCCTTTGGTCAGCACCCACCCAGGAGGATCAGGTCTCATGTCATCAAGAAACAAAGCCATGGCTTTTAGGGCCCCTGCCCGACATTCTCTGCAGTGCCAGGAGGCCTGATGTGAGAGTCCTCAGCTCCAGGGCCTTAGACACGGGGCTGCCCACCAATTTACCTAGGGAAATAATCAAGCTGCCAAAAGCTTCAAGGGCAAATCCTAGAGACCGTGTTTCTCTCGTACCCTGCCAGGGCCAGCCTGGTCTGCAGCCCCGCCAAGCCTCCGTGGCAGCCTGTCTTGCAGCTCCTGCTTCCCAGCCTGCCCTTCACGTCACATCTCAAGGTTGCCCCTGGCTTCAGCTCTCAGATACTGCAGCAAACCCTGCTGGGATTACAGGTCAGATCTCATCTGGGGGCCCTTTGTAGGCTGTCTGGAGCCTGACGAAGTCCAGGTGGCTCATGAGCAGGTCACAGGCTTGCTCCAGGGAGGGACAGGCTTCCATAAGCCAAAACTTGTGGTAAGGTTTCCAGGTGCTGGGACCTGCTTCTCTTGCCTCCATTCAGATCCCTGCCACGCCTCGGTGGCTCTGAAGCACAGGCCGAATGGGCGCCATACCTTCTAGACTGAAAACTGGGACACTCACTGGCATAAGAAACAGTCTAGCAGGTGGAGCTTGATTTCAGAATTATTAACTTTTTTAGGACACTGTAATCAATTGAGACAACAATGGGACAGAATATTTAAAACCTAAAGTAGGGTCCCTCCCAATAAATCTCGCCATGATAAAGCTCCTGATAACTTGCATGTCCATAAACTCTATGAAGTTGAAGGTCATGTCTCACTCACCACGGTGGCTTTAGGACCTAGTACTAGGGGTGTTCCATAAATACTTGATGGGAGAGAAGCAGAGAGTTCACTTTGAAGAGGCCCAGGCAAATGCCCAGCTTGTCTCAGACCTCAGGCCAGGGCCACCAGCCGTGTCAGAAAGACTGCAGTCTGCTCCCTCACCCTTTCATCTCTCCAGCTCAAGTACGTCAGTGGGGCCAGTGATTTCCCAGTGTCCCTCCACCCCCGTTAGGTCCCACCTGGTGCCTGTGCCCCTCAGGAGCAGACCAGTCCCAAAATGAGATGGGGTGTTTCCAGGCAAGCCAGGGCAGCTTAGCCCTGTGGGAGGAGCTCTTTGGGGGGCTGGATGGGGAAGGGCTGATGAGCAACAGGGTGATGTGGGGCTGACAGACACCTTGGGGAGAAAAAAGACCCCTCTCCCGGATGCCCCCTGTATGGGCTGAACTGTGCCCCTCCAAAATCCACACGTTGAATCTCTAACCCCCGACGTGAATATGTTTGGAGATAGAGCCTTTAAAGAGATATGGTTAAATAAGGTCATAAGGGTAGATCCCTAATCCAATATGACTGGTGTCCTTATAAGAAGAAGAAGAGACACGAGGGATACACGTGAGCACAGAGAAAAGCCCACGTGAGGACTCAGGGAGCAGGTGGCCGTCTGCAAGCCAAGCAGAGAGGCCTCAGAGAAGCCGCCCCCGCCGGCACCTTGATCTTGGACCTCAGGTCTGCAAACATGAGAAATAAGCTTCTGTTGCTTGAACCAGCCAGCCTGGGTGCTTTGTTACCTCAGTCCCATCAGGCTAGGACACCAATCAGAATGAGGAGGTGGATGCAGAAGTCTGAGGGGTCAGAGGAGAGAGAGGGGTCTGGGAAATATGCACAAGTGCCCAATGCCCTTTTCCAGGGAGCACCCCAGCGGTGCAGAAAGCCCTTCCTCTCCCTCTTGGGTCTAAATAAATCTTTGGAATCCAGTCCAAATCCATAGCCCAGCTGCCAGCAAATGCTTAGAATATTCACCTGGCACCTTCCTGCACCAGCCTGTCAATCCATCCATTCACGTGGCTCTCTGACCCAAAGGCGATGATTTGTGAAGCTCCTCAAACCCCAGTTCATTCTCTCCCTAACCGGCCTGTGCCTGGGACTCCTTAGGAACACGTGGACTCAAGAAAGTGCTTGGAGATTCTCTGCTCTTTGCATATTATTCTGACTCACCAGGCCCACTCGGAAGGGCTATTCCAAGCTCCCTCAAGGGATTCAGCCGCCTGTCTCACTGTCCCAAATGCTGAAGCCGAGTGACTGGCTGGCCACGGGGGAGGCTCAGAGTCCCTGGGGCCCAAGCCTGCACATCTGGACAGCAGGCAATCCACACTCCACCTGATCACTTATGACTGACGCTCTCAGGAGAAATGCCCCCTAAGGAGCCAGTGTGAGGGGCTGCTGCTGAGTTCTGGTACTCCCAGGGGAAGGCCTGGCTTTCGGGACTCCCCAGGCAGCAGGAGGTGTGGCCGCCCCCCCTGGACACTCCTCAACACCTGAGAGGCCTATCTTGGAGGATCCTTGTTTCCTCTTACAGGCCCTAAAGATAAAGCTCTAAGGACACAGATATTCTGGTCTTAGTGCTAAACTGAGCCCTGGGGAAGAAAAGGGCTCTCACGTTTCATGGCTGGAGACAGAGGAGAAGGCAAGGACAAGAGGGACGGTAGCTCAGTACTTGTGCACGGAGTTTCCCTGTCGTGCTGGGCCCACCCAAGCTGCCAGCCCAGAGGAGGTGGCCAGGGCCATGGGCAGTCCCAGAAAAACAGGCACAATTCCACCAGCCAGAATGGGATGCAACTTCACTCTACATCTTACCCAGCCCAACCTGAAAAGCCAGCAGATGCTGGCTGCTTTCCAAGCTTCCTGGAGCTTCAGCTGTTTGGGGTGAAGGGCTATTCCGTGACGACCTAGAAGGGTAAATGCTGTCCCCAAACTCCTTGGACACACACAAAACCGTCACTTAGTCAGCTCTAGCTCAAAGTGTAACTCTGGTATTACAGATGATCCAGAAAGATCAGAGAGGTAAGATACCGGAAAACAAAGACAGAGGGAAAGGCTTTCTGGATGGATTTGAGGGCAGGGACCCTGTGGTCCGCATCTGGGCCTCCTGCAGAAGTTGGCACTATGCCCTGTACATAGTGGGCACTTTGTAAATTCTGTTGTTTGATTGGCCACTACACCCAAGGCCGCCTGGGGTTGGGAGGAGGAATGTTGCGGGATATGAAACGAGATGTACAAAGCTGGCATTTGAGATGAGGCCACGAGAGGGCGCTCCAGGACAACGGCTGATTTCTCGGCAGCCTCCGCCCAGCTAGCCCTTAGAGACAGTTTTACGTATTCATTCACCATAACAAATGACTCTGTGTCAAACACTAAGTGCTATGAAAGATACAGAATAGTTGAGATGTGACTCCTGCCCTCAAAGATGGGGTCATCTCATTAGACAGAGAGGAGGCATAAGCAGAAAATAACATACCCATATTTATCCACCAGCAACTTCTATTTATTAAGTATTGATGAATCATCACACATTGTTCTTTGCATCTAAATACTCATCTCTCCATCATATCTGCATGCTTATGCCCCTTGCACGTCTTTGCTTAAATGTCACCTGTGGAGCCTGCCCCGCCCACCCTCATTTTAAAGGGTAACATGTTCTCACAGCACTGTGCGAGGTCATTGGCAGCCTGCTCTGCTTTCTCCGGTGGCCCTTAAAACCATCCAACATGCTACAGAGTTTACATGTATGGTCTCCATAGTCCATATCCCCACAGAACTCCAGGAGGGTGGAGGGGGTTGTGTGTTTTGCTAACTGACGGACACGGTGCATAGAGCAGTGCATCACACACACAAGGTACTCAAAAATAATTTTTAGTAGCAAGGCAGATGACGAACTAATTAGCCCCAAGTAAACTAAGTGGCTAGGGCTTAGCTAGCACGGATTCCTGCTGTTTGGAGGGTCTGGGTGTAGCGCGCATCATGTGAGGTAGGGGTCTTAGCAGGGGAGGTGACACGTAAGCTGGCCTTGACGGATGACGAGCAGGTCACAGCTTAGAGAAAGTAGAAAGGCGCGCCAGGCAAAGGGACCTGGATGAGCAAAGGCCCAGAGGCCAGCCCTGCAGGGTGTGGGGTGTGACCATGGCAGGACAGACCAGATGTCCCTCCGGCCTTAGCAGGAAGTGGCTGCATGCTCTAATCACCCCAGCCACCCCCAGGGCTACTGGGCAGTGGTCAGGCCATGCCCCTCCGCTGGCTCCAGGCTTTCCCTCAGCTGCTTTCCCACTGCCTGCTCCCTGCTCTTGCGTTTCACTCGAGCTGCTTCCTGACAGGAGGCACCTCTGCCTCTCCCGTTTCAGTTCTATTTCTCCTTCTGAGGCTGCGAGTAAGAAACAAACTGCACAGCTCCGAAAACAATCCATCATTTTGTCATTACATTTCCATTTCAAAGACTTCCTCAGCAAGCACACACACATGCATGACTTCTGAGCTGGTGTTTCTGGGTATTTGTGATCCATGCCACTTGGTCAGGGATTTGCCGGGGCACTTGCTCAGCCTGCAGGGTGTGGCAGGAACCCCACTGGACACCAAAGCCTCAGGGAGGAAAGCTGGGATGCTCTCCATCAGGGACTCCAGCAGAGATCTGCGTGTAAGTCTCTGCTACCAAGGATAAACGCTACTCTAAGGAGCTGTGCTGAGAACCTGGGGAGCCGGGAGGCAGAGGTTGGATGGAATGGGGGTGACACCACAGAGGGCACTGAAGCTGGTCTTGAAGGATGGGGAGCTGGTCACAGGTGGGGAATGGGAAGGAGAACAACAGCAAAACGGAATGGCGTGAGCAAAGGCCCAGAGGCCAACCGCACAGGGTGTTGGTGTGGCCAAGGCAGCAGGCAGATGGCAGCGAACACCCAAGGGCTAGAAAGGAATGCCTACCAAGGCTCCCTCAGCTGCGCTCTCCTTGCCCCGGTCCATGGAGGACAGGCTCCTCTGTGAAGTGTTCTGGCCACCCCACAGGCTTCCTGCAGCTCCCAGCTCTCTCTCTCCCAGCTACCTTTCCAAGGCCTATGGGAGTTCAGATACCATAAAGGTGTGTCTTAAAGGCCACTCACTGTACTAGGGGGTAAGATGGGCTATGGTCTAGAGACCAGAAGCCTGATGAGTTGTACTGTTCCTGGAAGGGAAAAGACTGCCAAGAGAAGGCGGAGGGGCAAAGAAAGGGCAGGGGGTGGGCTGGAGGGAACAAGAGGGAGCAGGGAGCAGCTCAGCAAGCCGCTGTCCAAGAGCCTGCTAAGGGAATCCGGAGCAGTGGGACCTCCCCAGGAAGCCTGTCTGCCTGCCCCCAGGGCCTCGGCACAGCATGACTGAGAGAATCCTTGCACTGATCGTCTGATGTTTGTATTTCCGGGCGGCCCCTCCCCTGCCCAGGAGGAGCCGCGGGGACCTGAGAGTCTGAGCGGTTTGTCTGTGGGCCGCTGTGCTCCCGGCCCAGCTCTGGTCCCCGTGGAGCGCCGGCATTTGCTTTGACACACCAGCCTCCGAGAGCAAGGAAACCTGGGTGTGCCTGGCAATGGAACCACCCTCGGAGCCCTAGCAAGTCAGGTTTGCAGTCTCAGAGGCTGAGGATGGGGCCATAGGGCTCCAAGGTAACGGCAACGAGGGCCCCCAGACCTTCCCAGATGCCTTCTGCCCACTCCACAGCTGCCCTTTCCTTACAAGTCCTGGGGCCTCTCTCCCTGCGTCACTGATCTCTGCTCAGCCTGCGCTCCAAGCCCCTGCTCCCCGGGTATAAGCCTCATCCTGTGAAAGTCTCCCCTATTGGTCCCTTCTCCTAAAAAGATCCGGAATGGGAGAACAGGGAAGCAAGACATGTCATGGTTTTACCTAACCTGGGCTTGAAATGGCCAATTCCCCTGGGAAAGTCCCCACCCATCAGTAGTGTCCCTGACCCTCTGCTCCTGTGTGGCCCCAGCTCTGCCCAACACACCCTGTGACGGCTGCGCCCCACCCCCATGACAGCTTAGGGCTTCGGCCCCAAGGAAAGCCACACTTTGCAGAGATGTAGTATTTATTAAGAACCATCTGCCTGAAAACCTAATCCATGTGTGTGCGTGTGCACGTGCAGTGTGGCTGCTGGTCAGCAGGGCCATCAGACGGCCTTGGCCAGCCCCACGCGGTTATTGGCCCGGTCAAAGACACTGTAGTACTCCCGGATAAAGACGTCCCCCAGGATCCACAGCTGGGAATCACCATCACCCTGAAAGCCACTGAGGCAGAGGCCCTCGATCTGGGAACGAAGGGACACAGGGAGCTGGTCTCAACTCCCCACTGGGCCTGATGGAAGGCCATTCCCCACCCTCACTTTCCCCGGCACCCCTACCCCCCACCATAGTCACTCCACAAGCATCAGACGATCTCACTCAACAGATGAAGAAATTGATATTCAGAGACGAATGTGACTTAATCCAAGATCACCCAGTGGGGTTCCACCCCCTATGGCCTGGCCAGGTTTGGGTGCTCAGGGTTAGGTCAAAACTGAGGCCAGGGAGTGAGTGGGGACAAGGACTGGGTCCCCACAAAGCCCAGGCCATCTAAGAAAATCCTGAACAAAGTTCGGGGCTCCAGGCACAGAGGCTGGATAGAGGTTCCCACGGGGGCTGCGGTCCTGCCTGCCTCCACCCGTCGAGCCACTGCCTCCGCCCTCCCTGTGGCCCTACTTCTCCTGGGATGAGGCTGGAGCTGCCACAAGCCAGACTCAAGTGCAGTAGACCCCGCTCAGAAGGGCCAGCTGGTCTAAAGGTGCATTCTGCAACCCCCATCCGGTGTCACTCATCCCGAGCCCTGCTGACCAGGCCGGGGAGGAGGGGTGCCAGGTGGGCCAGGCTTCCCCCCGAGGGTCATACCTCGTTGACGTAGGTTGAGGCCGGCAGCGGGTACTTCCGGCCATGGATCTCAAAGACCACCGCGGGCATGATGCTCAGGCTCCTGCAGTCAATGTCAAACTAAAGACCCGAGGGAGGTCCTCTTAGAAGAGTGATGGGGGTTGTCCAGCTGGAAGAGACAGTCGGGCCAAGGCCGGACCCCCTCCTCTGCACCAGGGCCAAGCAGTGGGGAGGGACCTGCCTACCGAGAGGACCCGAGGGGGGCTCTCAGGCCTCAAGAGAATCACAATGAGGGGGCCCAGCCAGAGCTCCCCACGACACTGGGAGCACCGAGCCGTCCAGGAGGAAGTGGGGAGACCACGGGTGGGGGAGGAGCACAGGGACACAGCGAGGTTCAGCGAGTCAGGGACGCACCACCCTCCCAGGGGACAGGAGGTCGGACCTTGGCCACTGCATGAGACATGGAGGCTCCCACCGCAGCGGTGGGCCAAAGCTGGGAGGCCACTGTGAAGGCGTCCCAGGAAATCCCACCGTCTGCAGTGAAGTGGATCCCCGCACCTCTCTTTCTCATTTCTGCCATGTGCAAAGGGGGCTGGGGAGATGGGGGTGAGGGCCTGGCCTCACCTGGCCATATGGGTCCTCTGTGGCCCCCATGGCTGCCTGGATATTGCAGATGTCACTGCTAGGCCCCACCAGCATGGAGGTGCCGGTGTCCAGGACAGCCTCACAGCCGCCATCACAGGCCGCCACGACGCCATTGACAGTGATGCTGCAGAGGGGACACAGGACGGCCCCCCAGTGCACCCAGCCCTCCCTCCCTGGGCCCCTCCTGCGCTCCCCAGCCAGGATCCTCAGACGGGGGGAAGCCCAACCAACCCAGACCCTTCCTGGAGCCCCCATAACTTTCTGAGCTCAGAGAAAAGACTTCAAACCATATTCTCCTGACTCAGTGGCTAAATCAACGCCAGCCTACTTTCTGTGGGACGAAAATGTCAATAAAACAGCCAAGTCGTGCACTGAGGGGTGGAGGGAGCTCTGCGCTCTAGTCGCCTGAGATCTGGTTTCAGTTTTCTCCCTGCCATGGACTTCCTGTATGTCTCAGACAAGTTACCCACCTCCTTGCACTCAGGCTTCTCCTATATGAAATGGAACATTAGTAACCCCCTCCTTGGCTTCCTCACGGGATGGTTTTGAAGTTCAAACTCAATGTTAATAAATGATAAAGTGAAGGCAATAACTCTCATCCCATAGGGTTGTAGTGAGGAATAAACAAGACGGTCGCATTGCCTAGCAGGTAGAGAGTGCTTAGTGAGTGAGGCTAGTCTTATTAATAAAGTACAGGTCAGAAAGTTTGGCATTCTCACTGATGAAGGTCATTGGCTCCGGAAATGTCTAATTCAGACTCTAGTGTGATGGTCTTACAAGTTGCGGTGCTGCAGTCCTTCTCAAAGCCTCATAAGCTCCCCAAGCCTGGAATCAGCCCCTGGCTGGCACCCACAGCTGCTGCTCACTCACCTGTCCACAGTGAACTGCCAGTACGCCTGCCCGGTTATGGGCACCCAGTGCAGGGATCCTGTGTAATACGATGGGTCAATGGCCCCCAGAATGAGCATGCTCCCCTGGCCACTCCTGCAACAAGAAAGGCATGCTGCAGCGCTCTGACACCCCAGCTCTGTGAGGAGGTGCTGCAGCCCCACATGGGGGCAGATGCGACAGTCAGTGGCATGGTGGTGGCCTGTGATGGTGGCTCTCAGGCCACCATCACAGGCACCTCCACGGTGATGGGGTCTAGTAGTGACATCTTCAATATCCAGGCAGGCATGGGAGCCACACAGGACACCACTGTCCCACTGTCTTCCTTGACCCCAATCCCCACCTCCACCCTGAAGGCTTCGAATGAGCTCCCCCCGGCCTCGCTGACACCCTGGGCTTCCCTCCAATACGGTGCAGCATCCTCTCTGTCTGAGTTCTGCAGCCTCCCAGGCGGAGACGGCACCTGGGGCCCAGAGCATGACCATACTGTGTGAAGGGACATCAGGAAGTAACCCACCACGCAGGTCACAGGATCGCCAGGCTATGCTCAGGGCATCCTTTGGTGTTCCCAGCAGTCACCCTGTGTCCCCACCCCCACCACCCAAGGCTTTCTGCCACCAGCCCTTTGGCAGTGAGTAGGAGACGGGGCCTCAGCGAGGTCCCAAACGCTTCAGGTTAAAAACTACCACCCCAGCCCCAACCCCTTCTGCTCCTCCTGGGTCTCTCATGGCCGGCGCGCTGACGGGTCACCTACTTCCCGCTCTGCTGCTCTTGACTCTGAGACTTCATCAAGCTCTGCCCACCTCCATGCTCCAGCACTCGCTGTCCCCACTGCCTGAAATGTGCTGTCCTGCTGTCTCACCTGGCCAGCTCCCACTCGTGCCTCAGCGAGCTCCCCCTGGCTACCCCGCACACACATACATTGGTTAGTTGGGCTTCTGCATTATTATTAAGCCTTCAGTGCACCCAGATCTCCCCTGCACTGAGAGCCCTTATCACAGTGGGAATCATAATTGTGCATGTAATTGGGCACGTTGCATGTTTCCCCTGCTGCAAAGTGAACTCCTGGTTTGTCTTGTTTGCTATTGTGTCCCCATCTCCTGGCACAGCCCTGGCCCAGAGTGAGGGCCCATAAATATCTACTGAGTGAATGAATGAATGTACCAATTAGCCCCTTGCCTGGGTTCTCCTGATCTCAGCTGCCCAGCCCCTTCTCCTGGGTGTGGCCCCCTTTCTCCCCATCCTGCCACCCTCTTCTCTGTCCAGCTGAGCTGCATCATCCCAGATGCAGACAGGGAGAGCAGAGAACACTGAGCTGGGAGTCAGGAGTCCCAGCCCCCAGGCGGAGCTTGGCCACCAGTTCCTGGGGAATGGGCCCTCCCCAGCCTGTTTCCTGCATAGTGAAAGAAGTCTGGACTCCTTTGGAGCCTGCTCTAAAATCCTGAGGCTCAGTGACATCACAGATGATTACTGAGGCCTGCCATTTTGGAAAAAGAGGTTAAAGGCCCCCTGAGCAGAAATGGGGATAGGCTTCAATTTTCAGATGCCAGAAATGAAAGTCACATTTTGGCCCAGAGGACTCTGGCTGCATCCATGACTATGTTGGAACCCTTGGGCAAGATTGGATGTGCCTGGAAACAAGGAGAGGGTTGGTCGGATGCTGGTGACTACCCCCGAGTTGCAGTGCCTTGAAGGGGACACTTTCCTCAGAATGACGGTCCTTGCCAGGGCAAAAAAGTCTGGCCCTGGCTGGGGACAGTGCCTACCTGGTCATGTAAACTGAGAACAGGTCTCGGGCCACCAGGTGCCCGTTCATCATGTTGTCAAACACAGGCACAGAGTGTTCGGAGGCGAGAGAGGGGTAGGCCAGTCCCAGGATCCCGTCGAACTCAGAGTAGAGGAAGGCATTACCAGGTTCCTGGGTGCTCAGGCCCACGGTCTGGTGGTGATCCACAATATTGGAGACCTGCAAGAGAAGCAGAGTGACCTCCACCAGGGGGCCCTTTGGCCAGAGACAGAAAGGTCTCAGGGCAGCCTCCATTGGCCCACCCTCCCTCCTACAGGCAGCAGAGTCATGTGATCTTAAGACAGAAATTCCCTCCTTTCCCAGCTCTGGGCTGTGGTTTGGGGGATCTGGTCCAATGAGACAGGGGACAGGGAGAAGAGAGGATGCAGAGGAGGGTGCAGGCAGCAGAGTTTATTGTGCAGAAGTTGGGGGACAAGCCCAAAGAAAGGGGTGGGATGAGGGCTGCTCCAAGGCCCTGTGCCTCCCTGCAGCCTTGCCATGTGCCAGACCCAGGGGTCCCCGGGGGAGTAGCCATGGACACCGCGTGGAGGGAGGAAAGAATACACACATGCTTTGTGTCTTAAAAACCTAGCTGTGCAGGATTAAAGATGGCAGTGTGAGAGGTGAGACAGAGGCTTCCTCCTAAAATGGCATATAATAGGAAAATATAACTAACACAACTACTCCTGAAAGAGCAACAGGAAAGAGGACTGTGCCAAACTGCATACACCTGGCGAAAAGAATAAACCTCACGGAACAGGGTAACATACCAAAGCCATGGCCCAGCAGGACCCAAGCCCTTCCCCCACCCCAGCTCACCAGCAGGAGGAAGAGAAACAGAGCAGGGAGGAAGTGGAGCCCTGGGACTGCTAAATACCTAACTCCAGAGATCTGATCTGGAAGTACAAACCTACATTTCACGGTGTTTCCATGGTACTCTCATGATTAGGGGGTTGGAAAGCTAAGACAGACAGAATTCCTGGAGAGACTGAGATTCCAGCCACTTGTGGAAAGCAGGGATCCATATCCGGCTGCTCTGGGACAAAAGAAAGGTGGGCAGTCTGAGAGACTTCCTAACAGCAACAGGGCTACTAAAGGGGCAAGGACTGCACAGGAAAAAGGACAGGTAGACAAAATTGTCCAGATGCACTCTGCCCAGCAGGTTGGAACTTTCATGATTTTCAAGAGCTCCAGCTCCCTGGCTGGCTACAGAGCTCCAAGGACCCCCTCTGTGATATGCAGCTTACTGGGCCTTTCTCGTGGCCAGCCCCACCTGGCTCACAAACCGGCAAACCCTACCCTGCCGTTAGGCCAGCCAGAGGGAAGCCCCATCTACAGCAACTACAAACGCAAAGCACAGAGGCTTATACCTGTTTGCTTGGCCCACTGATTCAGGCAGTGGAGTAAGGCATAACAGCCGGGAAGCAGAAAATAGCTCTTTCCTCTCCCCAGGCACCAATACCACTCCCTGGCAACCCCAACATTGCTTCAGGGGCTGAGCAGCTCCAGAGAGTAGAGCTTCTGGGCACTAGAGGGAGCCATATACAATTATGAAATGCCAAAGGAACCTGGATCAAAGTAAAATTATGAATACAACCCCTGAGAAAGATTCAAATGAAATTGACCGTATGAATCTGCCTGAAAGGGATTTCAAAATGAAAAGCATCAACATGCTCATGGCGGTACAGAAAAATATTCAAAAACTCAGGAATTAATTCCAGTTGGAGATCCAATCATTAACGGAACACGGTATCAGAAATGAAACATACAATGGAAAGTTTAAAAGCAGATTAGATATGGTGGAGGAGACAATAAATGAAACAGAAATTAGAGAAGAAGAATACAAAGAAGCTGAGGCACAGAGAGGAAAAAGGATCTCCAAGAATGAAAGACTATTGAGAGAACTGTGTGACCAATCCAAATGGAACAATACTCACATTATAGGGATACCAGAAGAAGAAGAGAGAGAAAAAGGGATAGAAAGGGTCTTGGAGGAGGTAATTGCTGAAAAATTTCCCAATCTGGGGGAGGAGATAGTCTCACAGGCCATGGAGGTGCACAAGGGACCCAAGGAAGACAACACCAAGACATATAGTAATTAAAATCGCAAAAATCAAGGATAAGGATGGACTATTAAAAGTAGCCAGAGAGAGAAATAAGATCACAAACAAAGGAAAGCCCATCAGGCTATCATCAGACTTCTCAGCAGAAACCTTACAGGCCAGAAAGGAGTAGCATGATGTATTTAATGCTATGAAGCAGAAGGGCCTTGAACCAAGAACACTTTATCCAGCAAGATTATTATTTAAATTTGAGGAGGAATTAAACAATTTCCAGATAAGCAAAAGCTGAGAGAATTTACCTCCCACCGACTGTCTCTACAGTGCATTTTGGAGGGACTGCTATAGATGGAAGTGTTCCTAAGGTTTAATAGCTGTCACCAGAGGTAATAAAACCACAGTTAAGAAAGTAGAACAGTTAATTACTAGGCAAATGCAAAATTAAATCAACTATCCCCAAAGTCAATCGAGGGATAGACAAAGAGTACAGAATATGCTACCTAATATATAAAGAATGGAGGAGGAAGAAAAAGGAGGAGAAAAAAAGAACCTTTAGATTGTGTTTGTAATGGCATACTAAATAAGTTAAGTTAGACTCTTAGTAAGGAAGTTAACCTTGAACCTTTGGTAACCATGAATCTAAAGCCTGCAATGGCAAAAAGTAAATACCTATCAATAATCACCCTAAATGTAAATGATCTGAATAGACTAATCAAAATACAGAGTCACTGAATGGATAAAAAAACAAGACCCATCTATATGCTGCCTACAGGAGACTCACTTTAAACCCAAAGACATACACAGACTAAAAGTGAAGGGATGTAAAAACATATGTCATGCAACTAATAGGGAGAAAAAAGCAGGAGTTTCAGTACTTGTATCAGACAAAACAGACTTCAAAACAAAGAGAGTCACAAGAGACAAAGAAGGACATTACATAATGATAAAGGGGTCAATCCAACAAGAAGATATAACCATTATAAATATCTATGCACCCAACACAGGAGCACCTACATATGTGAAACAAATACTAACAGATTTAAAAGGGGAAATAGAATGGAATGCATTCATTCTAGGAGACTTCATCACTCCACTCACTCTGAAGGACACATCAACCAGACAGAAAATAAGTAAGGAGACAGAAGCACTGAACAACATATTAGAACAGATGGACCCAACAGACATCTACAGAACTCTACACCCAAAAGCAGAAGAATACACATTCTTCCCAAGTGCACATGGAACATTTTCAAGAATAGATCATATCCTAGGCCACAAAAAGAACCTCAGTAAATTCAAAAAGATTGAAATTGTACCAACCAGCTTCTCAGATCACAAAGGTGAAATAAATTATGCAAAGAAAATAGAAAATCCCACAAACACATGGAGGCTTCACAACATGCTCCTAACAAACCAATGGATCAATGACCAAATAAAAACAGAGATCAAGCAATATATGGAGACAAATGACAACAATAATTCAACACCGCAAAATCTGTGGGATGCAGCGAAGGCTGTGCTAAGAGGAAAGTATATTGCAATACAGGCCTACCTCAGAAAAGAAGAACAATCCCAAATGAACAGTCTAAACTCACAATTAATGAAAATAGAGAAGGAAGAACAAATGAGGCCCAAAGTCAGTAGAAGGAGGGACATAATAAAGATTAGAGCAGAAATAAATAAACTCAAGAAGAATAAAACAATAGAATCAATGCAAGCAGGAGCTGGTTCTTTGAGAAAATAAACAAAATAGATAAACCCCTAGACAGACTTATCAAGAAAAAAGAGAGTCTACACCCATAAACAGAATCAGAAATGAGAAAGGAAAAATCACTACGGACACCACAAAAATACAAAGAATTATGAGAGAATACTATGAAAAATTATATGCTAACAAACTGGATAACCTAGAAGAAATGGAAAACTTTCTAGAAAAATATAACCTTTCAAGGCTGACCCAGGAAGAAATAGAAAATCTTAACAGACCAATTACCAGCAAGGAAATTGAATCAGTAATCAAAAAACTAAGAATAAAACCCTTGGACCAGATGGTTTCACAGCTGAATTTTATCAAACATTTAGTGAAGACCTAATACCCATCCTCCTTAAAGTTTTCCAAGAAGACTTCAGGGAAGATGGCGGTGTGAGCAGGGCGGCAGAAATCTCCTCCCAACACTATTTATCTATGAAAACACAGCAAATACATCTATTCCTAAAAGAGAGACGAGAATACACAGGAACGCGCACAGCGTGCAGCGACACCTGAGAGGACTCGGCACCCCAAGAGGCGGGTAAGATACGGAGCCACGACCCGAGCCCTCCCCCACCCCAGCGCACCGGCGGGAGGAGAGGATTCAGAGCCGGGAGGGAGTGGAAGTGCACCCCGCGAAGTAGCCAGCCCCGGTGATCTGCGCGGGGAGTGCTGACCCACATCGCGCAGTGCAGCGGAGATTGGAGAGACAGAGGGGCAGGATCTGAGCGGGGAACGCGCCAGGGTGCTTGCAGCCGGCTCCCGGGAAGGAAAAAAAAAAGTGCGCGCTTTCTTCAGCGGTCTTAAAGAGACAGGAGCCCAGCGGAGGAGCCGGATCGCCCCAGCACACTCAGCCCAGCAGGCTGCGAGTCCTGGGGAGTTTCAGACGCCTTAGCTGGCGACTGAGGAAGCGTAGCCATACTTAACCCTTCTCACTGGGATCAACAGCCTCCTATTCGTTCCCACCCCTGCCAGAGCGATAAGGTGCCCTGCGGAGTGGCACAGTCACAACTGTGGAATAGTGGGGCAATAGCGCCACCTACAGCATTCCCACAGAATCTACGTCCGGTGGGCATTTTTTTGTTGTTTTTTTGTTTTTTTGTTTTTGTTTTTTCTTTTCTTTCTTTTTTTCTTTTTTTCTTTCTTTCTTTTTTTCTTTTTTTTTCTTTTTTTCTCTTTTTTTTTCTTCTCTTTTTAAAGTCTTAAAGAGCCCAGCTGACATACGTGGCAACTATCAGTGACCAAATTATACAGCCATGAAAAGACAGAGGAATATGGTTCAGACGAAAATCAACCAGACAACCCCAGACAGGGAGTCTGAAGGGATGGAAATGCACAGCCTCCCTGAAAAAGAATTCAGAATAAAAGTCATAACCATGCTGATGGACCTACAGAGAAATGTGCAAGAGCTGAGGGAGGAAGTGAGGGAACTGAGGAAAGACAATGCAGAAATCAGACAAGCGATCAACGGGCTTAAGAGCAGAATGGATGAGATGCAAGGGACTGTTAATGGAATAGAAATCAGAGAACAGGAATACAGAGCAGTTGAGGCAGAGAGAGATAAAAGGATTTCTAGGAATGAAAGAATATTAAGAGAACTGTGTGACCAATCCAAACGGAACAATATTCACATTATAGGAGTACCAGAGGAAGAAGAGAGAGAAAAAGGGATAGAAAGTGTCTTTGAAGAAATAATTGCTGAAAACATTCCTTCGCTGGGGAAGGAAGTAGTCCGCAGTCACGAAGCTCATGATCTCCAACACCAAGGGACCCAAGAGGGCAGCTTTGCAGACACATAATAATTAAGATGGCAAAGATCAAAGATAAAGACAGGGTGTAAGGCAGCTAGAGAGAGAGAAAAAAAGATCTTATCTGAGAGAAACCCATCAGACTATCATCCAGACTTCTCAACAGAAACCTTACAGGCCAGAAAGAATGGCGCTGATATATTTAACGTTATGAGCAGAAGAACTCGAACCAAGATAGCCTTATCCTTAATTATCATTTAAATATGATGGAGGGATTAAACAATTTCAGATTAAAAAAAAGTTGAGGTTTGCCTCTCATAAACCACTGCTACAGGATATCTTAAATGGACTGCTCTAGATGGAAGAACACCTAAGGCTAAAAAGATATAAAAAAAAAAAAAAAAAATCATAGCAAAGAAAGCAGACCATCCAAATACCAACTAAAGGCAAAGAATAAAACACCTATTATAGAAAGAATGGAGGAGGAGGAATAAGAAGGGAGAGAAAGAAAGAAGCATCAGACTGTGTTTACAATAACTTAACAAGAAAGTTAAGTTAGATTGTTAGATAGTAAAGAAGCAACCCTTGACCCCTTGGTAACCACGAATCTAAAGCCAGCAATGGCAATAAGTACATACCTATCAATAATCACCCTAAATGTAAATGGACTGAATGCACCAATCAAAAGACACCGAGTAACAGAATGGATAAAAAAGCAAGACCCATCTATATGCTGCCTACAAGAAACTCCCCTCAAATCCAAAGATATACACAGACTAAAAGTGAAGGGATGGAAAAAGATATTTCATTTAAACAACAAAGAGAAAAAAGCAGGTGTGGCAGTACTTGTATCAGACAAAATAGACTTCAAAACGAAGAAAGTAGCAAAAGATAAAGAAGGACATTACATAATGATAAAGGGGTCAGTCCAACAAGAAGATATAACCATTATAAATATATATGCACCCAACACAGGAGCGCCAGCATATGTGGAACAAATACTAACAGAATTAAAGGAGGAAATAGACAGCAATGCATTCATTTTAGGAGACTTCAACACACCACTCACCCCAAAGGACAG